>LNAC01000115.1:2446365-2483754 GCA_002007465.1 Ailurus styani
CCCCCCCCCCCCCCCCCCCCGCCCCGCTTGCCCGCACTGCTTTCCTTCCCGGGCCTTCCGACAGGCTCCCAGGTCCCCAGCCCGCCTCGGCCAGGTCCCTTCTGCCTGCGTCCCTGCCCCTTCCCCTCCCTTCGCAGCCCTTGCGGTCTGCAGTGACCTCAAGTTCCTGCTGCCACAGCCGCCTCCGCGACCTTGCAGCTTTTTTTTTTTAATTAAAATTCAATTAGCCAACATCTAGAACATCATTCGTCTCAGCTGTAGAGTTCAGTAATTCATCAGCTGCGATTTCCAACCCTGGGGGACACTCGGCGTCTCTCCCGGTTGTCACTCCCGACCACCCCCCAGCCTCCCCCACCCCCTGCTGCCACGAGGCCTTGGCCCCAGACTCCCCCCTCTGCCTCCTAAAATGCCCTATCTCTGGCCCCTACCAATCCTGCTTCCCACGGGTTTCCTTACACACCGCTGACACCCAGATCTCACTGCTTTCCAGACTTGCCCCGAGCGCGAGGGGTGTCCCCGCAGCACCCCAAGTCAGCGCTTCCTAGGGGAACACCACTGTTTCCGAGCCCCCCGCTTCAGGGAATGGCGCTAACACCCCCAAACACCCGAGCCAGAATCCCACCCCGTGGCCCACCGAACCCTCTCCCTCTGCCCTTCTGAGCCACCTCGTCCCCCCAGTGGTGCTCCCTGCCGCCAATGGTGCTCCACCTTCCACCCCCCAGTGGTGCTCCACCCTCCACCCCCCAACGGTGCTCCACCTTCCACCGCCCTAGAACAAGGTTTCAGGCACATCGCCATGGAATGGCATTTCGGTGACTCCTATTTCCCTCAGGGATCAAATCTAGCCAAACCCCGGCTGACAAGGTCCTTCTCAGGTGATCACCCCTACCCCCCACCTCGGGCCTCCAAGCACCCCAGGACACCCTGTCCCCTCCAGCCCACAGTTTTTGTGGGGCCTTAAATCTTTCTGTAACAATGCAGGATTTTTTTGTTTCAGCCTCTGTATCTGCCTCATGGTATTACCTCTGTTGGAAAACATTCCCTCTTTTGGGCCCTGGCAGTCCTCGCTCAGAGTTCAGGACTGGATGATCGCCCCCCACACACACACACACACACGGCCTTTCCTGCCCTTTAGGGTGGCTTAGCATCTGTTTGTCTTCGCCACTGGAACTGACATCCAAGAACAGCCATCTCTTAGGGCCCAACCCCGGACAGAGCTCCCCAGGCCCGCCTGCTGTGTCTCCTCCAAAGCCCTCGCTGGCCCGGTGGCCAGTGTCTCCTTGCTAAAGAGAAGCAAGGGCTGGGCTGCCGGGCCCCCCCGGACAACCTTCCTCGGGATCTGCTGTCAAGGCTGAACAAGGAGCCAACATCCATCCTGCCACCTCCCGGGGCCTCCCTGGCCCAGGCCCCATCTCTGGAGCCGGGGGGGCGGGGGGGTCCGGCACAATGAGGCCCCCAGTCCGTGTCTGCTGGGTGAATGGGTCTCCACCGACCCGGGTGCTGGCAGGTGTGCGGGCAGCATGCAGGGGGTGACACAGACACCTCCCGGGCCCGGGCCTGCCTCGCTCTTCCGGTCATGGCCTACATGACACATCGTGTCCCTCCTGACTGCATTGGTCCCTCCGCTCCTCTGCTTCATCCTCCGAGGAAAACCCAGAAGATGGGTGCTTGGATTGTTTGGTTGAAATGTGCTCCCGGGGCCCCCAAAGCCAGAAGATCTCATTTGTGGGTCAGAAAAACATGAAGCCATATATCTCTATAAATGAATAGGAGCTAACAGGATACTTTCTAGTTCTGCCACTGCCCTTAAAAAGGTTTACTGTCTGCTGATACCAGCTTAATTAAGGAATTTCAGGTACTTCCACTTCTGGCATCTGTTTGTGATGCTATGCGGTAGTCAGCAAATACCTCCTGGCTGTCTGTATTTATTGCCGGTTTTCGTTTTTTCTCCAGGCTGGAAGACCATCCCATTGCTCCCCAGATGGGCCCGCACGCCCGAAATGGCAGCCTCCCGTCCCTGACCAGCGTCCACCCTGCCGTCTACAAGGGGGCTGAGCCCGGTGCTTTGGAGCCTGGCATCTCCTCTTTGGGTGAGAAGCTGCGCGCGGGGGCCGGGAGGCAGCTCGGGGGGCTGGTGATGCCTAGAAGCAGAATCAAAGGAAGCAGCAGCAGTTAGAGACCCAAAAGGCCTCGCCTCACACCTGATCTGCCCCACTGCCCTGCATCACAGAGGCCCACAGGCCCGCAACCACACAGCCACGTCTGACCGCAGGCTCTTCCTCTAAACCCCCTTCTCTCAGAGCGCCGTGTGTGCTGCTCACGTCCACCAAAGAGTCAGGCAAGATTTCTGCTTGCAGAAAGCTGCGTTCGACGGGCGATTTCAAAGCAGTCATCTTAGAAAGATAGAGATTCCTGACCAAGACTTTGGCACCTCCAGTTCTGGTGCTGAGGCGGTCGGCCACCTGTTCGAGGGCTGGTCTGAGACAGAAACGTGCCAGGAGAAGCAGAAACGACCACGAGAGCCAAAACATTTTGAAACATCTCGTCGAGTTCCCCGGAGACTGATAGGGGGATAAAAGGATTTTGTTGGATGCCAGAAAAAAGTAGATATGCTTTGAATCAGAAATGTACAAAGTATTTTTTTTTAATTCACAAGAGGAAATTAAAAGGATATGAGCAGGCCAGATAAAGCTAATCTCCATTGAGAGAGGAAAACAACAGAGGAGCAGGTCAGATTCCAGGACGAGAAACATCTGAGAACTTTTATAATCTGCTCACTGTTGGATTCCAAGCCCCGGTTCAAAGCAGGAGGCTGGTCACAGAGCCCGAGGAGAGCCAGGTTGTTTGAGAGTCTGGGGGACAGTCTCCCGGTGAGGCACAGTTTTGGAGGTTTTGCCAACTGGGGTCATGGTCATGTGTTATTAGAGCTGTAAGCATTAATATGCCTTCACTGAAAGGTGATTAGCTCCACCATTTGTCCAGAGAGTTCTGCTGCCAGGATGGAGGTTTTAGGTGGTCTAACCACCTTTGCCGATTTAACCTAATGCCATAGACTTAAGAGGCGATTTCAAGCTCTGTAGGCCTGGACTTCCCAAAAGTTGCATTTAGGGTAATTTATTTATCAGGTATGTCCTTGCTTTACCAAAGTGACCACCACGGTGGTCCTGTCTTGCACCGATTCTCAGTATGGTCCTATATTTTGGAAAGATTTAGCATGGATTACCTATAGGACGGAGGCATTTGAGGTTGCCACAGATGGAGTAGCTGCGTGGCAACTGGTTTTCCTGGAGATGGTGATGGCATTGTGATTTTCAAAAACAATTGTTGGTAGCCTTGACAAAGTCAAGGTGCTGTCCTATCCTGGTTCCTCACGTGAAAACGTGAGCACCTTGGTGATCAGCAGTAGGCCCCAGTGCCTCTCCCTGGGGAGGTAGTACCCCTCCACATGGGCCACCTAGAGCCAGGGCAGCCACTTGGCCTGAGTCATGCTGCCAGGTGTAGTCCTGAATGCTGAGACCATATTCCCTCTGTCCCCTCCTCCTGCCTGCTCCTCTGTACTTAGGCCTGCCTAGAACTCCCCCACCCCAACTCTGTCCATCAACGCCCTGCCCCCCCCCCACACCTCAATGGGCTCCAAACTAGCTGCCCTCAATCCACCAGCCAGAAACCAGTCATATTATCCTCTCTCCCTGGCCCTGCCCGGCCTGCCTCAGCCTCAGAACAGCACTCCTCATTCTCCCTTACAATTCTGCTACAGAAGCCCACCATCCGGGTTAGCAGCTCTCCCTCAGTCACTTAGGGAGCCTTTACGGAGCATTTCTGGTACAGACTCTATTCCTCCTCCTACCTTCTTTCAGGCTTGACCAGCTGCAGCCACCTCAGGAACAATGTCCCTGGACCGGTATCCACCCCCCCACCCCCACCCCCAAGCTGGTCTTATTGGCGCCATCTCTCCCTCTTCTGATCCAGCCTCTACGTGAGGATGGAGAGCAAGTAGACTTGGGCCCGTGGGCTTAGAATGCACATAACCAGGGTTAAGACTAGTTCTGAGGCTCCCTCTGGGTTCAGCAGATATCAGAGGGCCTGAGAGAAAGAGGACAGTGGTGGGTCACGTGCCCTCATTGTCTTCTGTGATAGTCCTTCCCTGTCAAAAGCCTAGAGCTGACTTCCTGTGGACCCCTCCATCCATACAGCCCTGCTTCTCCAGACCTTTCTCCCATTTTTGTGTGTTTGCTCACCTCTCTCCCCATTGCTGTCTGGCCTCACCCAGCTACTCCTCAGAGGCCCCTCACATGTGACTTACGACTGAGTCTGGCCTCCTGGCCTGCACTTGTGCTGGGAACTCCTGCCCCACCTCAGACCCAGTGAGAAGCCACTGAGGTGGCCTCCAGCCATTTGCTCAGGAAGCTCTTCACACCTCTGTCTTCTGTCAATGCTGAAGGTGAAATCTCACAATGAGGAACTTGTGGGGTCCCCTGACTGCTTGATCAGTTGACCACAGGGCCAGAAAGTACATTCTTTTTAAGCAGTGGGCCTTAGCCCCACGAAGCCAAAAGGAAATAGTTCCCAAAAGGAAAAAGCCAAGAATGCGCCTTAGAATTTTGAAAGACTTTGGCCACAGGAAAGTTATTCTCATTCCCCCGTCAACCGAGGCTATCTTGGATATCAAAGTCACGTGCTTTATCAGTGGCCTGGACTGAAAATGCCCGGCCCTGTCTGAAATGGATCCACAAATGAGGAAACAGTACTTCATCCCAGGAGCCCTCTGGGGCATGCACACGGCTCCTGGGTCTCCCCAGTCCCCGGCTTTCAGTGGAGGGAGCTCTGAAGGCCCGCACTGTGACAGCAGTGTCATCGGGAACTTCTCTGTCACTTCCCTGGGAAGGTCTCCAGGATGACCCTGTTCTTGGCCGTGAGATCAGCACAACCCCTGCTGGGAATGAGAGCCGTTCCTCCCCCTGTGGGTGGGCTGAGGGATTCAGGCCTGAAGGGGCCTGGGGCAGCTCAGGGGCAAGAGAGCCCCACCTCTTGGGATTGCTGGATTTGGCAAATAAAGATACAGGACCCCCCCCCCCCCCCGCAANCATCTGACTCTGGATCTCAGCTCATGTGTTGATCTTGGGGTTGTGGGGGGAGGGGGTTGTGAGGCAGAGGGGGGCTAGGAGAAGCAACAGAGCCACAGGTCTTGGCTCCCCTGTGCTGGTGTGCTCCACCCAGAGCACTCACATTTCATCCCCAGCTTATAAGTCCACCAAGTGGCCACCTGGAAAGTTCTCAGGCTGGGCAAGTAAGCAAGGCCTCATCCGTAAACTCCGGGGGGGCTATCAGGGGCTAGCCTGGGAATGTGCTTTTCTTGGCCTTTTGGTCTAGCCCAGTAAGGAATGTCCTCAAAGAGGTTCCAGAAGCAGAGTTGACTGACCTCTCTCTCCTGCCCAGCCATGGCGGACGTCAGGCCAGGAGAATGGCTGCCAGCGGGACATCAGGGAGAAGTTCGCCTGCCCTCTGCGGAGGTCCCCAGCCAGGCCCCAGGCAGTGGAGACACCACCAGGTAGGGATTGGGGGGGGAGGTGTCCTGGGAGGGCTCATCTCTGGTCCAGCCTCTGACTTTGATCGCAGAGGAGTATTTCACTGGGGCCTGAAGCAACCAACGGAGATGCCCTGGGTGTGTGTGTAGGGGGCGGGGGATGAGGTCACCACACCTCTTAACCTCAGAGCCCAAGGGGAGCCACCTGCCCCCTGGGAATTCTCGGTCTTCAGACCGGAAGGAGAGGAAACTCATAAACATGCCCAAGGGACTTGAACTGCAGTCCGAACGCGTCTGTGGGGACATGTGATTTGGAGTAACCTGTGAGCGGCGTCCGAGCCCAGCTATTTGCTTTTGGAGAAGGTGGGATGGAGGGGAAAGACGGCCAGCAGGGTTAGGGAAATGGTTTGCCTCAGACGTCACCCTCCTAAAATAGAAACTGGATCCCACACGGGAAAAAAGGTGTTTTCTCTCCTTCTGCACCAGATGAATGCAGCCTGGCCTCTGAGAGGGGCCTCGGGGCCCTTTAGAGGCTAAAAGTCTGGGTGTCCTTTCAGATCTGAGGCAGACTGCTCAGGGAGAGGGGCCTAGCCCTGGGTCAGACCCAAGGCCCGGGCCAGGCCCCCCGGCTGCCCCCACCACTTGGTCCTGGCCACGCAGTGTCCTGCAGCCCGAGTCGTTTCAAGGTGGCAAAGCCAACCTCCTGCACGAAACCACTGGACCCGAGCCGGGTTTCCCATGAGGATACCCTCGGAGCCCCTGCATTAGAAGGGCTTTGCCGTGCTGAGCGGCCAAGCCTCCTGTGCCTCCAGCTGTCTGTGGAGCTGGGAGGTGTTGGCACGAGTGTATGTGCGGTGAGCGGCCCCGGCTGCTGGGGTGACGACCGCCCTCGGCCCCATCCGGAGCCCTTGAGATGCAGGGCCTTGCGGAGCTGGAAGAGACGGGGTGGAAGGGCTGCATTCCAGGCCCCTGAGACCTGCAGCTGTCTGCCCCTCACAGTGTGCAGGGGTCAGAGGAGCCAGCCCGCTGGCCTCCCCTGACTCGGGCCTGGCCGCCCTCCTTGCCGGCTCTCACGGCGCAGAAAGTTCAAGAAGGCGGGCAGGCAGGCACCTCCCGGCGGTCAGCACCCCTGGGCCTTCCTTTCCCACGCACCTAGGCAGAGACTGCGGGTGAGCACTGGGCCCCCAGGAAGTGTGCTCCCAGGGGCAGCAGAGCTCTGTGGGGTGGAGCCAGAGGACTTTGGGACCTGGACTGGGGGGGGGTCCCCTGAACAGCAGGGGACCCAGGGAGCCACCTCGTCCACCCAGCAGAATGGCTGAAGCTGTGCCCCGGGATTGGGGGTGCCCGGCGCCCACAGGCTGGTCCACGGGTCAGGGGTTCTCTGGCTCTTGGCACCCTCCTGAAGTGGGGGGGCCGGAGAGGAGAGACCTCAGAGGGCCGGGCCAGAGCCGAGGCTGGGCCCCTGCTGCGCTCACCCCCTGTGCCCCGGGCCCGACCCAGACACGGTCCCCCGTCTCCCGGGGCCTCACTTGCCCTCGGAGCCCAAGAGCCAGGTCCTCGGCCTTCCTGTAGAGGCAGATTCCTGACACTTATCACTAGACAGTCCTCTCTCTCCAGAAGAAGTGTTTGCATAGCAGGGGACCCCCAAAACTCTCCTGAGAAACATTCCCCCCGGTGACACCAAGTGGAGGGACCCCGTTGGCCCTCCAGGGTCCTGTTGGGCACAAGTCCCCATGGGGTTCGGCCCCCGGGTGCGCTTGCCCGACGTCTGTCATGTGAATTCCGCTCTCAGGTTCAGCCTGGGAAGAGTGGGGCGGGTCCTGTTGGAGGAAGAGGAGGAGGGAGAGAGGGAGAAGTACCCAGTGGGTCCATGCACTTCACTTCCCCTCCGGCTGTGGGACCGCCGCTCTCCCCGCACCCCCCCACCCCACGTCTCCGCTAAGCACCCCTTCCTCCTCCCTGACCCCAAAGTCCAGCCACACGGCCCCGTCCCCTCCCCAGGCCCTGAGTGTCTCCCGCTGTCCTGAGAGACCAGGGCCATGGTGAGGGTGTCTGTCCCCTTGTCCCCACCTGGCCCTGAGCAAATTGCTGGTGGATGAATCGGGAGAAAGGGAGAGAGAACGGTCCTCTGCATGGCTTGAGTGGGGGACGTTTGTCCCTCTGCTTCCCCCGGCCCCCCTCTCTCTCTGTCCCTAGAGTGAGGACACCCCTCGCCCCAGAAGACGAGCCACTGGGTGGGCGCCGCTTGACTGCCCGCTCCCCGTGGAAGGCGCTGGAGCCGCGGGTGTGGGGACACGGGAGGCGGACCGATCTTCTCATTGTTGAACCCCAGAGACAGGTGGTCTGCAGAGAACCGAGGCTCCAGCCCCACGCCCCGGCTTCCAGCCTCTGGTCTTGTTGGGAAAGTGCCTTCCTGAAAGGCAGGGGGTAAAAGCTGCAGACCCCGTGAGCCCACTGTCCCCTCCCCGTCCCTATACCCACATGTTCCTGTCCCCACGTTTCCTGTCTGCTTCTCAGAGCCCTTAGCATCGAGTAGCTGGGGACCAGTGTGTTAAGAGCCTGGCCCGCGGACAGGGGCCCAGCTGGACCGACTGGCGGGCACTGGCCTGGCTGCTGCCTCCCTGTGTCCCAGGGACCCACAGGGGACCAGGCTCCCGGCCCAGGCCCGGGCCCAGCTCAGAAGCAAACAGGCTCAGAGTTCCTGTCCTGCCACCGACAGAAAGTGACTCTTCGGCAGGTATTACGGCCTTTAGAACGTGAAGAAGAGAGAGATTTTACACACGTCTCCGTATATGCTTTATGCCCCTCGCATTTGTCCCCAGAGGGTATGCGGTGACTCTGAGGACCCCCACGGTGCCTCCCGCTAAAAGAAACTGGAAACTAAGAACAAGCAAGTCAGGGGAATGAGGACAGGAGCCTGCGGGTTCACGTGCACACACGCACACACACACTTGCACGCTCAAATGCACGCGCATGAACCGTTGGCCAGTCTGTGTATTTGCCTTCATCTGGTGTCACCCCACACCTCGCCCCTTTCTGGGCCCTGGTGTAGCGCGGACAACGTCTCCGTGGCAGTGACCAAGAGCCCGTGGTGAGCCCTGATGAGCAGGGTCCACCGAGGGGAGCCCAGAGCACAGGCTCCGTACCTTCCTGCAGACAGTGGCCCCGGGGAGCCGAAGGGACACAGGCTCCCCTGCCCCGGGAAATGCTCAGCTGCAAGATTATGACTCAGCAGCATTCCAGACACAAGTACAGATTAAATATCTCCCGAAGCCTCTGATTGCTCTTCCCTTCCACACAATGCTCCCATTGATGAGCTGAGATCACCTTGGTGGGCCCGGCCCGGCCTCTCTAATAAATAATTCGTCTATCTTGCAGGCCACCTCCCAGTGTACCCATACCCACACCGTGAAGTTTACCTACTACTCAGCACCATTATTCCCACAGCAATTGACTTTCCCCAGTCACAGGTCATTGCCATCCTGTATCTCTTGTCCGCGTGCTTTTCCTGCCCTGCCCTCATCTGGCCTCGTCTCCTCCTCAACCATCATCACTTCCTGGCTCTGGCTCCCTGCTGCTCAAACTGCTGAGTTCACCCTTTGAGGGGCCACACTAACCCCGCCCCACCCCTGCCTCCCACTGTCATCACCCCTGCAGGAGTCAAGGATGGTGGCCAGAACCCTCAGTCAACACCACCACCTGCTGCAGCAGCCCCCCATTTTGGGGATTTGGGCTCCACCAAGCCAAGGAGTGGCTCTTTGGCTCTCTCCAGTCCCAGAGAAGGAGCCAGAAGGGAGCCCCTGTCCAAGGGTGATCTTCTCCCCAGCAACAAGGCTACCATGGCCAAACAAAGGTCGTGCCCTAGGGCCAAGAGGAGGCTGACTTTGAAGGTGTATTAGTCAGGGTTATCCAGAGAAAGAGAACCAACAGGATGGGGGTGAGCATGGGGGGGGGTGGGCAGGAGGGAGTTATTTTAAGGATTTGGGTCCTTGGATGTAGGACAAGGTGATTGTAGTGGGGGCTTGATGATTGTAGACGCTTGGCCAGTCCAGACTCCACAGGGTAGGCCAGCAAAGCTAGAGACCCAGGGAAGAGTTGCAGTTGGAGTCCAAAGGCAGTCTGCTGGCACCATTCCTTCCTGCTCAGAGGAGATCAGTCTTTGTCTCTTCTCCTCCTCGCCTTCAACTGATTGGATGAGGCCCACCCACGCTGCAGAGGACTATCCGCTTTGCTCAAAATCCACCTATTTAAATGTTAATCTCATCCAAAAAACACCTGCACAGAAATATCCAGAATCATGTTTGACCGAATATTTAGGCATCATGGCCCAGCAAAGTTGATTCTTAAAATGAACACACACATAAGACTTTTCATAACACATTGCCAAATTTGTCTTCCAAAGGACAGAGCCCTTTTCTGGTTGCCTGGAGGTCGGGAGATTATAGATTCCTAGCCCTGCGACCCAGACCTTTTCTCCCTTCACTTTTTGCCCACTCACCTCAGCATCCCCCATCCCCACAAGCTGACCTTGCTGCCCATTGGCTCTAAGGCCCCGTGCAGTGAAACTGCCCAACCGTCCTGGGCCTACCCAGCTAGCTCCTTCAAATCTGGCCTCCCTGTCCCACGACTATGTGATGCACATACCTGGTAACCCAAGGCTACCACCCATGGCCAGGAATAGCTGCCAGTGCTCCCTGAGTAGTCTGTACTAGTTTCTCTTAGTTGTTCCTTCTTGCAATGTAATAGGGCTACATTTTAACTGACAGCCACCCAGGCGCCCCAATAGGGCTAATTTTTAAATGGTCAGGATGGTCATTCTTTTTCTCTTGGAATTAGTTTTATTTTTTTATTTTTTACTTTTTTATATAAATTCAATGAATTAACATATAGCATGTTCTTAATTTCAGAGGTTGAGTTCAGTGATTCATCAGTTGCTTATAACACCCGGTGCTCATTACATCATGTGCCCTCCTCAATGTCCATCCCCCAGTTACCCCATCCCCCCACCCACCTCCCCTCAGCAACCCTCAGTTTGTTTCCTGTAGTTAAGAGTCTCTTATGGTTTGTCTCCCTCTCTGATTTCATTTTATTTTATTTTCCCCTCCCTTCCCCTATGATCCTGTTTTGTTTCTTAAAGCCCACATGTGAGTAATAATCAACTGCTGTAACAATAATTAAAATATCAAAGTTAGAATGGCAAAATAGGAGGAAAAAGTCATTTGAACCAAGTAATATTAAAAGAAAACCACCTTGGGGCACCTGGCGGGCTCAGTCAGTAGAGCACACGACTCTTGATCCCCGGCTGGTGAGTTCAAGCCCCACGCTGAGCATAGAGCTTACTTACTTACATTCATACATACATACATTTTTTTTAAATAAAGAAAAAATCATTTTAAACTTTAATAAAATGCAGTAGGGCTAAATCTCCCGTATCCTTTTTCTTTTTTTTTTTTTTAAGATTTTATTTATGTATTAGAGAGAGCGTGAAAGAGAGCTCTAGCAGGGGGACCCATATCCTTTTCAATCTGGTATCAAAGATTTCTCGCCTGGGCGGCTCAGTTAAGCGGCTGGCTCTGGATTTCGACTCAGGTTATGATCTCAAGGTCCTGGCATCGAGCCCCGTGTCGGACTCCATGCTCAGCAGGAACCTGCTTCAGGATTCTCCCTCTCCCTCAGTTCCTGCACCCGCTCCCCGCCCGCTCGCTCACTCTCTCTCTCTAAAATAAATAAATCTTTTTTTATTTTATTTATTCATTTGAGAGAGAGAGACAGAGAGAGCATGAGCAGGTGAAGGGGCAGAGGGAGAGGGAGAAGCAGATTCCCCACTGAGCAGTGAGCCCAACCATGACCCAAACTGAAGGCAGACACTTAAGGTGCCTGAGCCACCCGGGCACCCCTAAAATAAATAAATCTTTAAAAAAATAAATAAATAAGGAATGCCTGAGTGGCTCAGTCGGTCAAGTGTCTGCCCTCAGCTCCGTTCATGATCCCAGGGTCCTGGGATGGAGCCCCACCTCAGGCTCCCTGCTCAGGGGGGAGCCTACTTCTCCCTCTCCCTCTGCTGCTCCCCCTACTTGTGCTCTCTCTGTGTCAAATAAATAAAATATTTTTTAAAATAAATAAATAATAAACTAATTTAAAAGTAAGACAAAGATGTCTTACTAAAAGTATGGGCACTTTCTATGCCAGTTTTCTCCTAAATTTGAATTTGGAAATTTTTCAGGTGTTTAAGTTTTATTTTTCTAATAATTAAAATATTCTCTCTATAAAAAAAGAAGGAAGGGAGGAAGCGGGGAAGGAAGGAAGGAAGGGGCATATGGAAATAGAGAATTGATTCAAATAAGAAAGTCCAGTTTCCTCCCAGGTCCCGCTCCCCAGAGCCAGAACCCCCATTTAGGGGGCCACGATTGACCTCAGGGCACAGCCTCCCTTGCAGAATCATCACAGCTGTTCCAGAGGCAGGTGAGGAAACTGAGGTTCCCCAAAGCTCAGCGTACTTCCCTACTTTCAGTCACCAGCTGGAGAGAGCAGAGCAGGACGGAGGGTCCGGGCCCCCCCAGTGAGCACAACCCCCCACCTGCCTACGCTCCCCACCCCCTGTGTGCACACACGCGCATCACACTCTCCCCACCGTTCACCGAGGGCGGCCTCGCTCTGCAAGGTCAATAGGGGCTTGCTGTGCACCGACGGTGTGAAGCCCAGGGACCGAGGGACCCGCTTGGGGAAGGAAAGACAGACCTGCCACAGACAAAGCGTGTGCCCGGCTGGTACCTGAGCCGATGCGTCCATGAGCTCATTCACTGAGGATGGCAGCCCCGGGTGACAGCCTGGGACCTCGGTCTTCAGAGTTACAGTCAGGAAAATGGGCACATGGATAGCAGGGACCCCAGAAGTCGAGGTGGGAGCAAGGTGTAGACAGCTCTGTGACAGACAGCAAAGGGCTGGGGGGGGCCACAGAGCCGGGACCCCACTCCGGGGACTTGCTGTCTAACGGCGCTGAGCTGAGGGTGCCCCCTTCAAGACTCGTCCACCGCATCTCTGGGAGTCCGCCCCGTGGGGCTGGCAGCCCGGTGGTGTCTGGAGAAGGGCTGGCTAGGAGATCCCACTGGGCTCCAATCTTGGCCTCACAACCTGTGCGTTATGCGCGTGACCTTGGGAAAGTTCACAAACTTGGGGCCTCAGTTTCTCCATCTGAAAAATGGGGAAGTAATGCCTGCCCTCCCCCCCCAGGACTGTTTGGGGCCTAAATGTCACCCTCTCCGCGTGGCCTTCCCTGGCCACCACATCTAAAATTAGTTTCCTATCGCTGGTGTAACAGATGACCACAGAACAGATGAACACACACGCACAGCCTCCCCGTTCTGTCAGTCGGAAGTGCCACACCACTCTCGTGGGGCCAGAATCGAAGTGTGCACGGACACACGACTTCCCTGAGCTCCACGGAAGAAGCCCTTTTCTGCCTGACTGGCTTCTGGAGGCCGCCTGCCCTCTTTGGCTCCCGGCCCCTGCCAGCATCTTCACAGCCGGCAGGCCGACATCTCTGTGCCTTTCTTCACAGTCATACCTCCTTCTCTCTCTTCTGCCTCCCTCTCCCACTTTTTCTTTTTATGATTTTATTTATTTGTCAGAGAGAGAGAGGGAGAGAGAGCACGAGCAGGGGGAGCGGCAGGCAGAGGGAGAAGCAAGCTCCCCACTGAGCAGGGAGCCTGATGCGGGGCTCGATCCCAGGACCCTGGGATCATGACCTGAGCCGAAGGCAGCCGCTTAACCACTGAGCCCCCCAGGCGTCCCTCCCTCTCCCACTTTTAAGGCCCCTTCTGGTTTCCGTGGGCTCCCCCTGATAGTCTAGAATAATCTCCCCGTGGTAAAGTCAGCAGATTTGCAACTTCCACCCCAGCCTCATTCTCGTTTGTCCTAAAAGGTCCCAGGGAGTGGGACACGGACAGAATGGGGGACCGTCACTCTGCCGGCCACACCTTCCCGGGCCGTCCCATCTCACGTATCAGGAATCCCCCGGGCTCCCTGCCCCCCTTCTCGGCTTCATCTCCTCCTTGGTCTTTATTCCTTTTCTGTTATCTTCCTCCTCCCGCAGACTGTGAGCAAAGCTCCGTGGGGGCAGGGGTGTATGCCGCGGGGTGCCCTGCCCTACCCCACCCCTACCCCATGCCCAGGGCCGTGCCTGCCTGGCCTCTTGGCACTCAGAGGGAATGATCCTTCCTTCCTCCTGCGACTCCCCTAAGTGTGCAGTAGCCATGACTCTATTTTTTTTTAAGATTTTATTTATTTGACAGAGAGAGATTACAAGCAGGCAGAGAGGCAGGCAGAGAGAGAGGAGGAAGCAGGTTCCCCGCTGAGCAGAGAGCCCGATGCGGGGCTCGATCCCAGGACCCCAAGATCATGACCCGAGCTGAAGGCAGAGACCCAACCCACTGAGCCACCCAGGCGCCCCAGTAGCCATGACTCTAGATTGCACGTTTCGTTCCAGGGAATTTACATCAGCCTTCCCCTGCGAGCCCCGGACCCCCAGCACCTCCGCGATCTTGGACCTGAACCCACCCAAGGCCAAGGCATCTGCTCTGGCCCCTCGATTCTCTTCCTGCGGCCCCCATCAGACCAGCCGCCCCAGCTCCACGTCCTCCTCCACGAGGCACCCACAGGGTAAGTCAGACCGGAGGGCAGGGCTCTGTGTGTCTCTGGGCCCCGCGGGCCAGGACCCCCGCCAGTGTCTTCTCCTGCCCTCCCAGCCAGTTCTTCACTCATCTTCCTATTTATGCAATTGCCACGGGCCTCGGGGGCTCACACACATCCTGGCAGATGGGGACCACCCGGCCAGTGGCGCTCAGAGTTAAGACTCCCCCACGTCCGTGGGACTCGTGTGGTCGCCCCTGAAACCTGGACCTGCCTCCCGGTGGGGGGCAGCCGACAGCTGCTCAGGCAGCCTGGAAACCAGACTGAAGCTGGTGCGTTGGAGGTGGGGCCACCAGAGGGACTGAGGGTGGTGGTGGTGGGGGGTCCGGGGGGCCTCCCTCCTGCCATTTTGGGCACTGTGGAGACCACTTCCTCTCCCTGTGCCCTCCCAGTCTGGGCCAGTTGGCCACTCCCCTCCACTCCCCAGCTGAGCCTGGACCTTTCTAAAGAGTCTTAACTAAAAAAAAGGGAGGGAGGCCTGGCTGGCGCAGTCAGAGGAGCAGGCGACCCTTGATCTCAGGGTTGTAGGTTCAAGCCCCAGGCTGGGTATAAAGATTACTTAAAAATAAAATCTTAAAAAAAATGCATAAATAAAAGAAATCAAAATAAGGGAAAACAAAAGCAAAACAGGACCAGAGGATGTCAAACAATAGAAGATTGGTCACACTCAGGATATATGCATTTCTGCCACTGTGCCGCTCCCCACCCTCCCTGCTGCCCTCATTTCCTGCTGGAGCCCCGGGCGCTCTGGTCCACCCGAGACCACCGGGCCGGCCCTGTGGTTAATGGGCCGTGGCTGGAGAGCCGGCCCGGCCCTCCCTCTTCTCCAGCACCTCTCTGGGGGGGAACACGGAGCCAGGCCCCAGCCCCCCGTTCCCAGCCCCACCTGCTGCAACCCTAACCCGAAGGAAGCAGCACCCTGGAGAGAGGTAGCCAGGCCCGGCCCCGGCGGCCAGCAACCCCAGCAGCAACAGCCGGGGCCCTGCCTGCCCCTGATCGCTCAGCTCGCAGCCGCCCCATGGCCCGTGGCCCCCAAACTCAGCGTGTGCCCCCCGCCGAGCAGCCTGCTTCCGGGGAGGAAAGAGCCCGGCCACGTGAGGCGGGCCCCGGCTGCGGAGCAGGTGACCCGGGGGAGGGCCGGTTCTCTGTGTTCTGTCTGCACAGAGCCAGCTGAAAGACGGGCTTGTCGGGGACAGAGGGGACTCTGTGCCGCCGCCGCCTCCGCGCTGGCAGCTGGAGCTGGCTTTTCTCCTCCAGGCAGCCCGTCTCACAGGAAGTGAGGACGGTTCCTTCCCCGGTGTCACCATCCCGCGGCCCGAGGACCGGCCAGCTTCCCCCTCTGGGCCGGCAGGCGGCTGCAGGTGACAGATGTGGAGAGACCGTGGTCCGCGAGCCCCCAAGTGGCTTCCAGGAGCGGAGGCGAGGCCGGGTGTCCCGGCACGTGTCCCCGCGCAACACGGGCTCCTGTCGCTGCCCTTCTCGGATTGTCCCCTGACGCACAGAGGGACGTGGCTGGGTAGGCAGCGCGAGCCCCGCCAGCGAGCTCCTCACCCCGGGAGCCTGTGCAGAGGAGCAGGGGTCCCCAAAACCCAGAGTGTGGGGGGGGGCTTGGCCTCCGCGGGAAGCAGCACTCTCTCTCCGGCCAGCTAGGAGAGAACCCAGGGCCCTTAGGACAAGGGAAACCCATCCTCAAGCCATATTCCTGAGCAACAGATCTGATGGTCTCTTCGTCTTCTGGAATCTGTAACACTATGGTCTAGTCCCGGACACAGCTTGGAAGCCACAGCCGCTCCAGATCTGCTGCACGCATGTTTTAAAGGCCTCCTGGGGTTGACCGGCGTAACCCCGGCCCCCCGCCCTCCCCCTGGGAGGCTGGAAACACAAACAGTTCCGATGGCAAAAATGACCGGTCCCTGCAGGGGAGGACTGTGCGGGCCCCTTGCGGAGGGTGACATCAGAGCCCGTGTCTGAGGACAGAGCCAACAATGTCGCCCAAGCGAGGAGCAGGATCTGACCTCTCCTAAAATAGTAGTATCGAAATAAAAGTATCAATAGTTAGATGGAACTTGTGTGTGGTATGGGCTCTGTGTGTGTGTGAGCGTGTGTGCGAATAAAATCACGTATTATCCCCTAGGCACCCCCTCTGTCCTAGTGAAGACATCTTTGTGGTCCAGCTGGACGTAAATAGAGGATACGCATTGCATTTTTCAGTGGCCTCCTCACTCCTCAAAAAAAGCTGGCAGGGGGGGCACACAAGGACATTAGAGCAGGCCAGTGGCCAGCTCAGCCCCGAGACGCCTGTAAACCCCTCGGAGGCTACGATGCTGAGTGAATCTCGTGAGCTCTCCCCAGGGGCACGAAGCAGGGCGCATGAGAACTCGGTGGTTCTGTGACTGGCCCGGAGGCCGCGGCCAGATTCTCTGGAAATGTCTGAGCCCCTCCGCGTTCCCAGGGAAGAAAGCTGTGGAGGGCAAGGCCCTACCTTCTTCTTGGGAATGCCCACCTGCAGGCACTCCCCACCTCCTGACTTGGAGACACTAGGACAAAACGCCAAGGCCTATCACAAGCACCTGTGGACAAGGACACACAGGAAAAGCAGAGACTGAGTCCCTGAAGTGGGATCACTCCGTCGTGAGACTTTAAAAAGTGGCTGCAGATGAACATCAGGGGAACGTCATGGAAAAATCTCTCCTGTTCTCCCCAGTAAATCCACTCCCCTCAGATTCCTCAGATGCCGCTGACTGGCACGGCCTTTCCCCTGTCTTGCTGAGGGAGCAGCCCTGTCTCCAGAAATCGGAGGGGCCGGAAGAGTCATGGGTTCCCCCTGGTCTCCGTGGTATAAAGGCAACGCTGTTTCTCCCCCAAACCCACGGATGGGCTAGAACCTGATTTGTAAACGTCTGGCCACTTCGGGAGAAGAAAAAAGTCTTTGAGAGATTTGGGAAGTAGCCAGCTGTGTGCCAGACTGCACTGAAATCCCCAGGTACAGCCGGGGCGGCTCTCCGGGGCGAGTAAGTACCGTCCAGGCTCGGCGCCACGCCCTGGGAGCCTCCCCTGGCCGCCCTGCACGTCCACGTCCCCAGGCTGACAGCCAGCAAGAGCCTGGGTAGAACACCAACAGCTGCTTCATAAATGTCCCGGCTGTCTGCTGGCCTCGCTGAGCTGACTGGGGTCGGACGTGAACGTGACCTCTGGGGGAAAGAATCAAGTACATGAGTAAACCCAGATGGTTTCACAGGTCATCTGGACATCTGGTTGCACAGCCGGCTGCTAGGATTTGCCCGTGACGCCCATCCAGGGAGCCACGGTGGAAATGTTGAGAATGGTGGGCCTGCGGGAAGATCACTTCTTCCCCCGGAAGCTGACCCCAGCTCTCCAGGTAATCTAATCTCTCCCGAGTGGAACTCGATCTCATTTTGCTTCCTTCACAGCAAGGTGTGAATGCCTGACAGCTTGAATTATGACACTCGGTGTGAATATAATAGACAGGTAGAGACTTGAGATCCAATCAGATCCCAGGGGTCAGTCACTCAGTAGGTTGGGAAGGATTTAGCCCAAATCAAAAGGAGTAAACCAGAAACAAAGGCACAGATAGAATTAATGCAAAAATTCCATGACAAAAAAGTCAAGCTTTTTAATAAAAACAAGAGCTGACCCTGTGCTTATATGATCTTACCTTGCTTGCCAAATCCACATCCCGGCCCCAATGCCAATAAAACTTTTTTTACAGAAATGGGCAGCCAGTTCATGAGCCATAGTTCGCCGGTTTGATTTCTCTAATATTGCATTAAAATATCGCTTGTCTTGATTCCTAAGTTTCAGGATAGTGCCTTCCATTTTGTGTGCAAGGTGAATGCCTCGCTTGCCTTACCCGTATCCTGGCCCAGGATCCCGGGGGCCCTCCTGGGCCCTCCCAGTGTGCCAGTGGCCCAGCCTCACAGCCAGATGGCTGGCCTGCCCACACACCTGGTCATCCTCATCTCTCCAGGTACCGTTTGTGTGCCTCTGGCTGAGGGGTGGTTCGCTTTGCTTTGCACATGGCAAACTACACCCAAAACATCGAGACTTAAAACAACTTATTAGCTTTACGGTTATGTGGCTCCGAGATGGGGCTGGGCTCCGATGGGCGGTTCTGTTGGGCTTGGCTGGACCCAGATGCGTGTCTGCTCAGAGGGACGTCAAGGGCCTCGCTCGTGCCTTGCGGCCGGCTGGTCCTGAGCTCTCCTCCACGAGGCCTCTCGTCCCGAAGCGGGCTAGCCTGGGCACCTTCCCCGGGGGCCTCAGGGCTCCACCAGCAGGGAGAGGGAGACCAAGCCCCAGGGCTGCTCGGGGTTTCTACCTGCATCGTGTTCACTCTTCTCCGGTTGGCAGACGCAGGTCGCACCACCCAGGCCAACGGTCCGAGCAGAGAGATGAGGCCACAGGGGCACCGAACAAACCCAGGGCCTGACCCAAACAACATGCCACATCGAAGGCCTTCAGAACTTACCTCACTCCTCAGAACCAAACCTTTTAGGGGGGTTTTGTTCCCCAGGGTGTGACATTTGGGTTCAGCAAACAGCCTGTGGGGCTGCTCTGTGCTGGGACGTGCAGTGTTGTGATTTGGTGGGAATCCCATTTGCTTGGCGGGGCCTCCACCAGCAGGAGCAAGTGAAGTCGGGGAGGCTGTCTCTCACACGTCCTCACGCCTCAGCAGGCCCCCGGGGGGCTGGGAGGTCATGGCAGGGTGCAGGCGGAGTGGGAGCCACAGCATGATAGGGCCAGGGAGGCGGGGGGAGTGTTTCTGGGGTTCCTGGGTTAAGGCCAGGCTGGTCAATCCAAACCAAAAAGAGCAGGGGGTGGGGGGTAGGAGGAGGGTTTGGCAAGCCCTGCAGGGGTCTTATGTAAGGGGCACACCAGCAGAGGAGCCGAGAGGCAGGAGACACCGGGGCCTTGGGGAAGTTGTGTCTTATAACCTTCTGCCTCCGCGGACTTCCCAGAGGAGGTGGTGGGGTTGAGAGCACTGGTTGAGGAACTGGGAGTGTGGATGGGGTCTCAGAGGAGGGCACTAGAGAAGTAAGAAAGTGAGGGCAGAACGAGGGGTGAGAGAAAGAAGAGGGGCTGGTGCAGGAGAGCCTCTCCTGGGAGGGGGACAGGCGACACGCGCTCCAGAGGGGGCAGAGCAGGGCCTGGGGCGGTCCCCGCTGTCCGAGCTGGGGACGTGGAGGAGAGCCCGGCTGCTGAGGCACCTTCCAGAGAGCTGTGGCCCCCCAAGCAGTGGTCAGCCTGGCCCAGGAAGAGGCTGGGAAGGCACCGGGGGCGGTGGGGGCAGGGGGGTCCTGCAGAGGGAAGGGGGGGCGAGGCGCTGGCATGGGCTCTCAGAGGGGAGACCAGAGCAAAGGCCCCGGGCGGTGATCTTTCTGGATCGTGGTGGGGAGGCAGTGGTGGCCCCGAGCCACCGCGTGCCTGCTCGTCAGGGCTGACCGCTAAATTTTCTTAAGTTCTGCGAGCGGCCGTTAAGCATAACCATCAACGAAACTGAAATTATAGAAACTTACGATTAAATAAATTCTATTTTGAAAAGGTAATAAATACTCAAAAATCATCCCTTCTGAACTGGACATACATGTACCCCCAAAACTGGGAAACACTACCCCCCAGGAATCCCCCCCACACAGAATGCACAGAGACGTGCAGTGCGAGGCAGAATGCTGGGTGGCTCAGACTGCACAGCGGGGTGGAAGCAACAGGGTAGCGTGCGCCCCCAAAGTGACAGCTGTTCCAGAAGCTTCCATCCACACCAGTTTCGACATGGCCCCCGATCCCGACGTCGGCTCAGAGTGGGAGCGTCACTTCCCTTGCAGGCCTTCGCCCCGTTGGAAGCAGCCAACGGTGTCCTGCTGCCACTCAGGCCTCCGCTCCCTGCTGCGCAGAAATGTGCCGGCCCTGCCTGCTTCCGGACATGGCCCTGCTCTGCTGGTCCCCGGGGGTGAGCTCAGCAGAGACACTGCCGGGCCCCTGGGACTTGGTTCTGCTCGGGGCCGGGGCACCAACAGGGCAGAGAAGGGGTGAGGGNGACAGGGCGGAGAAGGGGTGAGGGGGGCCCTCTTCACACTGGCAGGTGCCCGGGCAGTGCCCAGGGTCAGCCTTGAACTCCAGCAGCAGCATCTTCTAGGGAAGAGACGGGCAGAGGGCCCCAGGGACTTAACAGGTCCAGAAGGGCAAGACCTTAGGTTTCCTGGGGACACTGGGCTTCCAGGCAGAAGGCAGGGCAGAGGGCCTGGATTCAGCACCGGAGTCGAAGGCAGGAAGAGTAGGGGCAGAAGGGGCTGGGGTGTGAGGTGAGCGACACGAGCCCGGGTCCCAAAGGCCAGGCTTCAGGGGCCCACCTGGGGAGCAACGTGATCTTAGGGCTCATGGAGCCTCGGAGGAGCTCCATGGCCCTGAGCCCGGAGGACCCGGGACTGGTCTGGCAGGGGGAGCCCAGCTGGAGCTGGCACTGGGCGTCTCCTGGTGGGTCACCTCGGGGGAAGCCAATTTCTGTGCCCAGAGCATCACCGACAGGACGCCAGGCAGCCCAGGGCAGAGGGACCAGAGGGGAATACCAGCAACGGGCACAGGGGACGGGGGGGAGCAAACCCGGGGCAGGGAACCCATGGCCAGAGCCCTCCTTCTGCTGAAGACATGGAGTGGCCAGCAGGTCGGAGAACACAAAAAGCAGGCAAAAGATGAGAGGCTTTCTGAGCTTTGGTGGGACACCCCCGCCCCCCGCCCCGCCAAGGGAACACTTGGAAGTAGTGAGTGACACGGGGACCCAGCTACACTGGCCTGTCCTAGGACCCCAAGGAGACCAACGCCCCCATCACAGCAGAGGCCGAGGCAGGCTGGGCCTCTCTGAGCCGCACCCCGATGACTGGCTGGGGTCAGGCTCTGGCCACATGGTGCAAACAGGAACTCGGGTCCACTCCCCGCACCCACCTGGCCAGGTCGCCAGGTGGCCGGGGGCGTGCAAGGCTGAGCTGGGAGCCCCTTTCCTTCTCGCTGGGGCTGCTGGAATGTGGGTGCCGGCGGCCCCGTCCCCTTCTGCAGGGGGAGAGAACGAGGAGCCCCCAGGAAGAGGCGGTGGCTCCAGCTGGCCTGGGCGGGGCCCCTGGTGGCGGTTGTCTCCAGCCCACACCCGGACCTTTTCTGCTTATCTGGGCCAATAAATCCCAGCCTTTCTTTTCTTCTTGTAATGACTCTTTTTTTTTTTTTTAAGATTTTTTTTATTTGATACAGAGAGAGAGAGATTACAAGTAGGCAGAGAGGCAGGCAGAGAGGAGGAAGCAGGCTCCCTGCTGAGCAGAGAGCCCGATGCAGGGCTCGATCCCAGGACCCTGAGATCATGACCTGAGCCGAAGGCAGAGGCTTAACCCACTGAGCCACCCAGGCGACCCTTCTAATGACTCTTGAAGTTGGATGTCATAGCAACCCAAACACTCCCAAGGGAAGCCGTGGCCAGCGCTTCCACGTCGGGTTGTGTGTGTTCCTTCCAAATGCACCTTCCATCAGGGCCCAGGTGTGACTCCAGCTGTGAACCTGTGTGTGGAACAGTCACCCCCCCCACCCACACACACACACGTGCTGCTTACCCCGTCCAGCAGGAAGTGGGTCAATGGCAGCGCCTCTGCCTCCTGTCCTTCCCGGGAAACCCCGTGTGGCTGGGTCCCTTCTGATGCTTTAGCAACAAACCCTTGTCTCACGAAGTTTCAGACCATTCCATCCCTCCCACTTGTGAGAACAACTTTCCACCTTCATTGTTACTGCAAAATGGTGAGGGGCGCGTCTTCGATGGGTGTAAATCTAAGACTAAGAAGGGACAAGGACCTGAGACGAGGTGGCCGGGGAATCCACAGTGGCCGTGAAGGCTGGACAGCCGGTGACGCTGCAGAGCCATGCAGGCAGTCCGATCCGCCCCAGGCTCCGATGGGGGACTAGACTCACCCCACAGCCTCTGTCATGAGGGTCCGCGCTCCTGAGGATCCTGAGGTCACCATGAGGCAGGAGCAGCTGCCGGCCAAACACACTGGACCAAGAAGTTCATGATCATAGTTTACAGTCAAATACAACTCTGAAACCGTCTGGCCCAGGCATGAAATATACTACGATTGTCTTCCTACACAGTCGGGTGCCTATTAAAAAAAACGTTTACCGCCAGAACCCGAGGCTCCTGCTGACGAAGGCGGGGACCGGCAGGGGCTGACTCCGCCCCACCTGGAACAGCCCTGGCTCCTCCCCCTGCACCCTGGAGCAGGTGCCCCCGCCCCTGCCCTCCCTCAAGCCCCATTTGGTGGGCTACTGCAGCCTCAAATCCAGGACCGGGTTTTCTGCTCTTCGTTTGTTCTCTAACACCTATAACCACTGACCCCCCACACCTGAAGGGACCATCCCATGGGAAGGAAAGACCATGGGTCCCGGTCTCCAGAATCATGGGTCTCCTGGCTCTGCCCTTTTCTGCTCCTGCCCTTCATCCCAGCCACTCCCTGACCTGCTTCCTTCCAGCCCCTCCCCTCGCATCTACCCAGGGCTCCACTCCAGTCTCCCATCGAAAGTTCCAGAAGGGAGGGCACCAGGGACTCCACCCGTAGACAAGAGGGTCTAAGTAGAGAGGAGGGGAGGGGGCCTCCTAGCCTGTGCTCGTCCTTCTCTCTGGGTGCCAATGGCTCCAGTAAGTCTTGGAAGAGAGACGTCACCCTGGGTCTGAGGACAGCCTCAGACCAAGACCAAACTGGGTTTTAGAACTACGGTCCATGATGGGGCAAAAGCGCGGTGAGCCACAAATCCAGAGAAGCTCCCAGTCAGAGGAAAAATGATCCCATGGGGTATTCCTTCCCCGTGTTGATGGGAAGAGCAGGGCGGGGTAGGAGGAGGGAGATGCGGCCCTGAAACTCCTCCGGAAGGGGACCGGCTCAGCCCCCCTCGGGGAGCCCAGGGCTGTTCAGATGGATGCGCTGAAAGCTTCCTGGGTCAGGCAGGTCTGAGTGTCCCCTCCCCAAGCAGGCTAACCTCGGAGGGGGCGAGAGACCTCAGCACCACACCCCTGCTTTGCCTGGTCTGCAGAGATCGCCCTCCATCCCTCACAAAACCCAAACTCACAGCCGAGCACAGCCAGGAGGCCCCACAGACGGGCAGCGGCCTGGACACCTTTCCGGTGCCTGGCGCCCAGGGTCTGCACCCAGCTCTCTTGAGTGCCAGGGTGGGTCCCCTCTCCCCAGGGTCCATCTCGTCCCCTCTTCCCTCACTGCCCGTCACCGGGTGCCTTCGAACTCTGTACATCTCACCGCTGGGCCCCAGACAGGATCCTAGCGGTTCCTTATCCCCCACCGAGGGAGGGTCTCCCGGAGCAGCCGAGCAGCCTAGGGTCTCCAGTGGCGCAGGTGCACAGCCCCTGAAACCTGGGTCCCCCTCCGTCTGTGTTACCACTTCCCGGGCAGAGTCCCCGGTTCTGAGCTCCTGCCCTGTGGGGGGTTGGGGGAAGCAAGAGCAGCAGCCGGGCCATGGCGGGGGTGGGGGATGAGGGGATGGAGGGGACCCAGGGGAGATGGGAGAGGGCCCACGCCTTCAAGGAAGGAAGGCTCTGCAGGCCCCTGGAGAGGGGTTGGCCCCCAGGAGACAGTGGCCAGGCTCCTCGGCCCAGCCCCTGCCTCCGTCTCCCTGGTGACCCTTCCCCGCCCAGGCCCCTGCCTGCCCTTCCCCACCCCCAATCCCTGTCCTCCTGGGACCTCTGCTGGGACGTTAACTCCCCAGAGGACTTTCCTGTCCCCTCTCTGTCCTTGCTTCCCCAGATCCTTCAATGTCCCCATCACAGCAAAGCCATACCATACTGTGGGGTCCTTGTCTGTGAGCTCCCTAAAGGTGGCAGGGGGCCTGCTCCCCACAGTGTTCTGTCTGGGCCGGGTCGGGAGTGCAGGCTGTGCACCAGAGCTTTAGGGCTCAGTTTAGCGACTTCCCGCTGTGGCCGCTGCTGGGCACCCACTGCCTCCCCCACACACCACAAATTCCCTCAGGGAGCCTGTGCATAGCTGATTCCTTGTTCCCTTTAACAGCTTTACCGACGTATCACTCCAGGTGCCAGCAGAGCGTGTGACTCTTGACCTCAGGGTCGTGAGTTCAAGCCCCAGGTTGGGCAAGGAGCCTACTTATAAAAATACATAGCAGCTTCCCTGAGGTATCACTAAAGTGTACAACGTGATAAACTTTGGTAGATGGGGCACCCACAAAACCATCACCACCAACAACAAAGTGAAAAACCCACCTCCCCCAATAATCTCCGTGGCCTCTT
Source organism: Ailurus styani (assembly GCA_002007465.1). Classification (NCBI taxonomy): domain Eukaryota; kingdom Metazoa; phylum Chordata; class Mammalia; order Carnivora; family Ailuridae; genus Ailurus; species Ailurus styani. The sequence continues at coordinate 2,470,878 of LNAC01000115.1, forward strand.
TTTTAAGATTTTATTTATTTGAGGGAGAGTGCGAGTGAGCACAAGCAGGAGGGAGGGGCAGGGGGAGAAGGAGAAGCAGACTCCCCGCTGAGCACAGAGCCCTCAGTGGGCCTCGATCCAGGACCCCGGGATCATGACCTGTGCTGAAGGCAGATGCTTAACCGACTGAGCCACCCAGGCGCCCTCTCCGTGGCCTCTCGTGTGATCGCCCCCTCCCGCGTCTCCCCCCATCATAAGGCAACTTACTTTTCTGTCATTATAGATCTATTTGCATTTTCTAGAATTTTAGGTCTATAATGTAATCCCACACTATGTGTTCCTTTTTTTCTCTGGCTTCTTTCACTCAGCATGTTTAGTTTGAGATTATTCCCACGCGGCATCTATCAGTAACTTTGCCCTTTCTATTCCTGAGTATGACTGCATTGTCTAGACAGACCATCACCGGTGTACTTGACTCCTACAAATAACGCAGTTGTGAGCATTCACGTCTAAGTCCTCGTAAGGACACATCTGCTTTGGGAAATACTTAGGAGTGAGATGTCTGGGTCAGGTGTAGGTATACGTTTAACTTATTAAGAAACTGTCCAACTGGGGGTGCCTGGGGGGCTCAGTCGGTTAAGCTTCCGACTCTTGACCTCAGTTCAGGTCTTGATCTCACGGTGGTGAGTTCAAGATCCTCGTTGGGCTCCATGCTCCGCATAGGGCTCTACACTGGGCACAGAGCCTGCTTAAAAAGAAAGAAGAAAAGAACAGGTCCAACCGTTGTCCAAAGTGGACGCACCCATGTCCGCTCCCACCGCCATTGTATGAGAGTTTCTGTGCTCCGTGTCCTCAACAACACCTGATAAGGCCAGTCTTGTAATTCAGACATTCTGTTAGACGTGTCACTCCGTGGTCTTCATTCACGGTTCCCCAGTGACGCCGGTGAACATCTTTCATGTGATTACTTGCCATCTGTAGACCTCCTCTGGTGAGAAATCCATTCTAGCCTGTTGCTCATTTTTTTATTTTGAGTTCTCTGTTTCCTAATTATCACATTTGAGCGTTCTTCCTGTGCTCCACGTGCAAGTTCTTTATCAGAAACCTGCTTTGCAAAGAGTTTCTCCCAGTCTGTGTTCATTCTTTTCCAAATGTCTTTCAAAAAGTGGAAGTTAAGTTTGTTGAAGTCCAATTTACCAAATTTTTCCTTTTATGGATCCTGCTTTTGGTCTTGCGGCTAAGAAATGTTCATTCCCATCCCAGCGCCTGGCAGTCCGCCTGTATGCCCTCGTTGCTCAATCAGTGCTTGTGGAAAGCAGGGCCAGGGAGCTCCGGGAGGACAGCAGGCGGAGGAGCTTTGGCCCTAGACGTAGATTCTGGAAACATGGCTCCAGAGAGCTGCTAAGCTTATTCCCAGTTATACCCACTGGTGGGTAAACTGGTGGTAAAAAAAAATGCTGGTGGTACCTTGAGGTTTTCCAGAAGGAACTGAGGGGGACCAGGTTGGAGCTGCAGGAAGGTAGCCTGGGGCAGGGAAGTCAGCAACTTAAAGACTCAGACGCCGCTGTCTCCCGCCATTCAGTGAACACTGGCATTTCTCCCCTTCCTCTCTTCTTTTCCCTCAGATTTACTGAGGTGTAATTGACAATGTAAAATTGTAAGATATTTCAAGTGTACATCACTGGGGCACCTGAGTGGCTCAGTCGGTTAAGGGTCCAACTCTTGGTCTCAGCTCAGGTCATGATCTCAGGGTCGTGAGATCGAGACCCGCATTGGGCTCCACGCCAAATCAAGAGCCTACTTAAGATTCGTTCTCGCCCTCTGACCCTCCCTCCCCACCTAAACTCGCAATCTCTGCCTCTCTAAATAAAACATAGGGGTACCTGGGGGGCTCAGTCAGTCAAGCGTCTGCTTTCAGCTCAGGTCATGATCCACGGGTCCTGGGATCGAACCCTGCGTCAGGCTCCCTGCTCAGTGGGGAGTCTGCTTCTCCCTCTCCCTCTGCCTGCTGCTCCTCCTGCTTGTGCTTTCTCTCTCTCTCAAATAAATAAAATCTTTTAATAAATAAATAAAATGAAGTATATTTCATGGTGATTTCATATTGGTAGACCTTGGGAAAGGCTTACCCCCATCTAGCGAATTAATACATTCATCAACTCATGTGTTTGAAAAATACATGAAAAATAAATGAAAAAAATACATGAAAAAAAAAAGAATCTACATATTAAGTGATACTGTGCAGTATTTGTCTTTCTCCGCCTGGCTTATTAGTGTAATGCCCTCACAGTCCACCCATGTTGTCACAAATGACAGGATGTCCTTTCTCGTGGCTGAATAATATTCCAATTGTATGCACATACAACTTCTTTCTTACCCACTTAACCGCTGATGGACACGTCAGTTGTTTCCATGTCTTGGCTATTGTGAATCATGCTATAATGAATGTGGACCTGTATCTATCTCTTTGATGTCCTGTTTTCATTTCCTTTGAATACATAACCAGACGTGGAATTGCTGAGTCATATGGTAGTGCCAAGTTTTATTTTTTTAAAACCTCCATATTCTTTTCCTTTTCTTTCTTCTTCCTTCCTTCCTTTCTATTTTTTTTTAAGATTTTATTTATTTATTTGACAGAGAGAAACACAGCAAAGAGAGGGAACATAAGCAGGGGGAGTGGGAGAGGGAGAAGCAGGCTTCTCGCTGAGCAGGGAGCCCGATGCGGGGATCGATCCCAAGACCCTGGGATCATGACCTGAGCCGAAGGCAGATCTTAATGACTGCGCCACCCAGGCGCCCCTCTTTTTAATTTTTTTAAGAGATTTTATTTATCCACTTGAGAGCGAGAGCGTGCATAATTAGGGGAGAGGGGCAGAGGAAGAGGGAGAAGCAAGCTCTCCACTGAGCAGGGAGTCCAACAGGGAGCTCAAACCCAGAACCCCGGGGTCATGAGTAGAATCAAAGGCTTAACCAACGGAGCCACTCAGGTGCCCCCACTTTTGTAGGTAATCTCTGTGCCCTACATGGGGCTCAAACTCACAATCCCAAGTTTAAGAGTCACGTGCTCCTCCTACTGAGCCAGCCAGGTGCCCCCACAGAATTATCATAGTTGCTGTGCCAACTTAATTCCCACTCCACTGCAAGAGGGTTCCCTTCTCTCCAAATCCTCCCCAGTCCTTGTTATCTCTTGTCTTTTGGTGATAGTCATTCTAATAGGTATCAAGTGATAATTCATTGTGGTTTTGATTTTCGCTTCCCTGATGATTGGTGCCATTGACCACATTTTCATGTACCTGTTGGACATTGGGATGTGCTCACTGGGGAAATGTCTATATAGTTCCTCTGTCCCTTTTTAACCAGATTTTTTTCTATTGATTTGTATGAGTTCTTTATATATTTTGGATATTAACCTCTTACCAGATATAGAATTTGCAAGTATTTTCTCCTATTCTGTGGGTTGCCTTTCCAATTTTTGATTGTTTCCTTTACTGTGCAGAAGCTTTTTCGGTGATGTAGTCCAGCTTTGTTTAATTTTCTTTTGTTGCCTTGCCTTTGCTGTTAAGTCCCAAAAAATCCAAAAAATTGCCGAGACTAACGTTGAGAAGCTTACCCCCTATGTTTTCTTCTAGAAGTTTTATGGTTTCAGGTTGTAATTCGTTCGAGTCTTTAGTCATTTTGAGTTGACTTCTGGTGTAAAGTAAGATGAGGGTCCAGTTTCATTCCTTTGCATGTGACTATTCAGTTTCCCCAACACCATTTAATGAAAAGATTATCCTTTCCCCATTGTCTATTCTTGGTTCTTTTATTGTAAATCAATTGACCATACATATGCAGGTTTATTTCTGGGCTCTCTATTCTGTTCCATTGAGCTACGTGTCTGTTTTTATGCCAGTACCACACTCTTTGGTTCCTATCACTTTGAAATATAGTTTGAAATCGAGAAGGGTGATGTCAATTGCTTGGGCGTTGTAGGGTCTTTTAGAGTTCCATATGGGTGTTGCTTTTCCTATTTCTATGAAAAATGCCATTGGGATTTTGAGAGGAGAGCCCTTGGTCAGAGGGTGAGGGGAAGCCGGTGAAGAACTCTTTCTCCGTTTGCTGTAGCCTGGTGGGTCTCAGGGACACAAGCCCTGTAGGCTTTCGGAGCTAGCTGTTTGGGGGACCCATCCTTCAGGTGGAAGTCTCAAAAGCTGGGGTGCCAGATGTTGGGTCAAACCACTTGGGGGAAGTTGGAGTTGTGAGTTCCCTCTCCACTGTCACTGTGCCGGGGGTCAGTTGTATCATGAGACTGTGTCTCAGGCCTTCCTGCATTTTCAGTGTAGACATGTTGCTGTTCCCCTGATGTGTAGTTACTGCTCAGCTGGTTTCGGAACTTCCTTCCGAGGGAATGGCTGGTGTGTAGCTGGAGGGTCGGTATGTCCGTGGGAGGTGAGGTCAGGAGACTCCTGTGCGGCCATCTTGGACCGGAAGAGCCCCCTGCGTCTTTTGACCACACCAGCTTTTACAAGCTCTAACCAAGCCAGATAGAAAGTTTTCAGACAAGTCCCTCCTCCCTGGCTTCTCCACACCGCCTTCCTCCCCGTTGACCTTAGCCGGACTGTGGGGAAGCCTGGGACCCTGCTTGGCGAGGAAGGGGCAGAGCCGGGCCTGGACGGACTGTGAGGTCCCAGAGGGCCTGTCCCTCCCACACTCCGCCGTCCTCAAGCCTGTGGTGGCAGCTGTCTCAGGTCCGAGGGGCCCTGCCTCCTCCCCGCCTGTGAGGCCAGGCTGCTGGGGGAAACAGTGAAGGACTGGGGTGACATTAGTTAGGAGCCTTTGGTTGTGGGGGACAAAAAACACCAACAAAATTGATTGGTCCCTGTAACCAAATCAGGGGAGGACATGTCTGTCACACCAGGTCTTCGGGCCTGTATCATCTCCCTAATGCTGCTGCAAGAAAATGACCACAAACTCAGTGGCTTGAAACAACTCAGATTTATCCTCGCTGGAGATCAGAAGCCTGGGTTGGCTCCGCTAGTTGCTCTGCTCAGAATCTTACAAGGTCAAAAGCAAGGTGATGGCCATCTGGGTTCTTATTGGGAGGCTCTGGGGACAATGTGCTTCTAAGCTCATTCAGCCTCGGGGCAGAATGCGGGTCCCTGTGGTTGTGGGACCGAGGTCCGCGTATCCTCGCTGGCTGTCGGCTGGGGGCCGCCCTGAGATCCCCGCTCTGGTCTCTGGGCTGCAAGGGGCTCCCTAGATTTCAGAGCCAGTAAAGGCATATGCCAAATCCTGCTCACGCCTGGAAACTTCCCGACTTTCCTTTCTGCTGCATCTCTTCTGCTTTCAGCCAGAGAAGGTTCTCTACCTCCAAGGGCCCTTGTGACTAGAGTGGGCCCATCTGGTAACCCGCTAGCCACCCTATTTCAAGGTCTGTAAGCTTACTTACATCTGCATCCTTTTCGCCTGTCACAACCCGCCAGAGTCACAGGTTCCGGGGACTAGGGCGTGGGTATCTTCGAGGGAGGGGCTCTATTTCTTGCTGACCACCAGGCCTCTAGAACCACAGGCCCCACTCCGACTCTGTTTCCGTTTCACTCTGTGGGTGTTTGTTCTCCGCTGCAGCACAGGGAAGTGGGCACGGGGCGCATGTGACACATTACCCCGTATGTTGAGTCGCGCCTTCAAAATCCCCACAGTCAGAGGGGAGGTGGCCCTCTCCTCGTTCACTGAGAAAGCCCCCAAGGCAGAGCCCTCACTGGCCCAGTGCAGGTCACCCGTGCCTCGGACTGAGCACACCCTTGGGCAAGAGGAGGCATCAGGGACAGTGACTGGCCCGGCCTGGTTGCGAGCCGACCCCAAAACTAAACGGGGCCGTCTGTTACCGAAAGAAGGGAAGGGTCCTGGGGACAAAACCCGGAACCGCTCTGGGGCCCATCGTCACATGGGGCGGGTTCGAGGAACCCTGCGGGCTGCCTGGCTCGCCCCCCCCCCTGCCATCCCAGCAGGTGCACTGGGTTACTAAGCCCTCTCCCACCAGCACCGGGGGCCAGCTCCGCCGGGCCCCGGCGGGCCGAGCTTTCTCTGGGCCTCAGCTGTTCCCTCGGGAACATGGGAAGGAGAATAACCTGCACCTGGAGCGTTTGGCGCAGGGGAAGGGGCAGCCGGGAGGAGGTGCGAGGAGGCCTGAGCCGAGGCCGAGGCTCGCCGGCCCCCCTGGCTCCCCTGCCTCCGCGGCGGCAGCACCAGGCCGTCCAGCTTCCCGGGGACACGGGCGGGCGCAGGGCCGGCCCGAATGCACCTGGCCAGGCTCCGGGCCATGAGAAAGCAGCCATTCAAGGCCGGCTTGGACAGGAGCCGGGTGACGAGAGACAGGGAGCCCTGTGCTCCAGAGAGGAAGGGGGCCTCTGCGTGGCCTCCCCGTGGGGCCGGGCTGCCAGGCCGGGAGGGCAGGCGGCTCCGGGGAAGGGGAGGCGCCGGGGAGGGAAGACTGAGCCAGTGTTTGAGGCCGAGGGGCTGAAAGGAGGCTGTGTGTACCCAAGCCGACCGCCTGGCCGGTGGGGACGTGAGTCACTGGTGGCTGGGGGGAGGGACCGCCCAGCTGCCCGGGACAAGGGGGCACGACGCCCACCCGCGTGTGAATGCGTGTCAGTGTGAACTGCAGCATGTGTGCTGGGGGCGGGGCTGGGGCTCTGCACAACTGTCTGGGATGCCCCCGCCTGGCCGGGGGAGGCGCACCCAGGCATCCTCCGACTAGGAGCAGGCAAGACGGCGGCCCCGCCAGGGTCTCCTCCGGGTGGCCCAAGCCCTAGCGATTCCTTCCCCCGGCTGTTCAGCCGACTGGCGTCAGTGCCTCCCCTCCCCACCCCTCCCCTGCGCTGCTGGGAAAACAGGCCTGTCCCCTGCTCTTCGCTGTGTCCGGTTTGGTGGGACGGATGGAGGAGGGACAGACAGATGTGATGCCAGCCAAGGGAGGGGACATTTGAGCTGGGTTTTGAAAGATGAACAGGAATTCACTCGATTCAGAAGGGGGAGATGCATTTGAGCAGAGAAGGCTGGGATCTCGGTAAACGGGAGAAGGCCAGGATGGCCGGGATGCGGCTGGGGGTGGATGTGGGTGGTAACAAGGGCCTGTGGGCAGTGCCCAGAGGCTCCTGCAGGTAGGGAAGGGCCCAGACTTGAGGACCTGGGGGCAAATCAAAAGAGGCCATTCGCGGATGCAGTAGGGACCTGCCTGCTCCTGAGCTGGTTCCCAGGGGCCTGCCAGCTAGGGTTTCACTGGTAGCAGGTGAGGTGGTCGGGGGGTCCCTCCCGCTTGGGGAAAACCTTGGGCCTGCGTGCGTATGTGCGAGAAGGTACGTGTCCCTCTCGGTGTGTCTCTGCGTGTGCTGAGTATCTGCGTACGAGTGACTGGGTACGTCTAACGGGCTGTGTGTTTGTGTGCGTGTGTTTCTGGGTGCGTGTGTATGTGTCTGGGTCTGGGTCCTCCGTAGGCCTGTCTGGGTCTGGGTCTGTCCGTGTCCGTGAGAGAGGGTGTGCGTCTCTGTGCGTGTGTCCCCCACGCCCTGCTGACGGGACCCTGGGGTGCAGCCCAGCTGGCCTCGGGAGAGCTTCTGCCAGTCCTGCCTGGCCTCCCCTCCCCCCTCTTCTCCCAGGCCTGCCCAGATCCTTGTTCCTGGGCCTTTTCTAACTCTGGCTCCTCTTTCCAGCTGCCCGCCTCCACCCTCATCCGACTGGCTCCCACACCCACAAAGCTGTAGGGTGGCCTTGGCTGCCCCCAGACCAGCCAGCGGGGGCCCGAGCAAAGGAAAAGGGCCAGAGAGTGGCCAGCCCTCCAAGGAGCTGCGTCCACCCTCCGCTGGTCAACCTGGGGCGCCTCCCATCCAGGAGAGAAGATTTGTCAGGAAAACACGTGGGATCATTTCGCACACAGCCACCCACCCCTTTTTCTTCCTTCTGGGGCTCTCAGTCTTAGGGGTTTGTTTTGGAGGGCAATTTGAAGGACCAGGGGGATTTGGCATGAGTGGGGAGGACTGGCTCGGAGTCCCTTCCCCTGCTTTCTTGATAACAGCAGTGGCCTTTGAGGGATCGGCCCCCTCCAGGGAGTTTCTGGGGGGCGGCTGGCCTCGGCGCCCTGCCTCAACCAGCACAGGGGACACCCAGGCCTAGCCAGTCACCATGCCCAGGCCCCCAGACATGAGCCACGGGACTGAGGCAAGACCAACGAGAGTCCTTTCCCTGGGATTTGAGAGGTTCAGAGGAAAAACTTCTTTCCTCTGGGACCCTCAAGATAGAGTGATAAATGCCCAAGGCCATCGGCACACCTGCTCTTCTCCTCCTTCGCTATAGAAGAGCGAAGAGATAGGTGGACTATCCAGGGACATGGGTTGTGGGGAGACAACAAGAGAGAGCAAGAGAGAGGAGTTTCCTGTCATAGAAGTAAATATATTCCTTTTGCTTGAGCTGCTGTGAGTCGGGCTTCTGTCACTCACACCCGGAAGAGCCCTCGATAATCCTTGCCTCATGGTGGACAGGCACCTGGGCCTGGGTGAACAGGACACCCTTGCCTGATGCTAAACATTCCTTACTGTCTCTCCCTCAGACCCCCCCCCAACCCCCAGAGGCTGTGCCACCCTTTCCTTCTCTTGTCAAGCTCACAAACCCACCTGTGCCTCCTCAAATATTTGTTTGGCCGGGAAAAGTGATTTCGTCACCTCTCCCCCACTCTGCCCCCACCTTCCCCCACAGCTGCCTCCCCATCCTGTCTTCCCTCTGTGTCCCTCCCCTGCCCCTTGGCCGCAGCTGACCGAGAGAGCTGGAATGGGAGGGCTCAGCGCCAGCGGATCTCACATCTGCCTGTGCATCAGAACCATCCGGAAACTGGAGACACACCATTCGTTTCCCAGTTTCCATCAGATTCTCTGCAGGCAGGCCCTGAAATGATCATTTTAAAACATTTTCACTGGTTAGGATGGCAAGGTTACCTTCTCGGCTGGGTCAGTCTTGGCTTGGTCAGCATTTGGCCACAGAAGGACATCTCCGGGTTCCCCACAACAGGATGTTTCTCATTGCGTTGCTCACATGGAGAGGAGACCCCGCAAGGAGCCCCTTTTAACTTCCCGCCATCTCCTCTGAACCCCTTGTGATCTGAGCTTTTCTTGGGCTGCCTTCCCTTGGGTGAGGGGACTTCCCAGACTCCAGACCAGACCACCCATGCTTTGAAAACCTCGTCCTCCCCACCCCCTGAATTCCTCCTCCCTTCCTCCTACTCCCCCACCTCTCTGCTTGCTTCTTCTGGGTCTCTTTCCTTCCTTCTTGGGGCTGTGACCTCCTGACTGGGCAGTTCTTCCCAGGGTGCCCTGCAAGGGGCAGGGGTCATTCTCTGCAGTGGAGGTGGGGGGGCTCCAAGGACCAGAGGTCGGTGAAGATGGCAGGCCGCCCCCCACAGCTGCTCACCGGATGGTCTGTTACAATGAAATCAGTGCCACCCCACGTAGAGCATCTAGTTCCAAGAAGCACGGAAGACATCCCACCAGAGCCCCACTCTCCGTACTGTGCGGGAAAGCTTCTGTCTCTGGATGGATTCGAAGACGTGGTGGCCAAAGACTGGCTAACCCTCCAGTCAGGTCATTGTGTGGGGCATCCAGGACCAATGAGAGAAAGCTCTGGACCCAAGGCGCTGCTCTGCTGGGTTGTTCAGGGAGAGGGGCCTGTGCAGACTTTCTTGCCAAGCGCACGTCTTCAGGGACACTCTTTTCACGCAAGAGGGACTTGTGGCACTCTACTGCCAATGAACGGGCCCTCTGCCCGTGTAGACGGCCACACGTGAAGGCCTGGCCATGGCTGCCCCTGCCCTGGAGTGTAGGCGTCTCCTCAGGGTCTTTCAATACCAAACCGACTTCCGTCCCACACTCACCAACATGGCGGCGCCGCTCTGACGTGACTACAACCAAGGGCAACTCTCTACCCCGAAGCCACTGCCTCATTCACACCCGGATTCGGGGGGCCCAAGTCAGCCCCACTCTGGCCAGTCAAAAAGGCTGACCCAGGGCAAGCCCTGGTCTTCCAGATGTCTCCCCACAGCCACCACCCCCTCCCCCACCCCTTCCCCCTGAAAGTCCACACTATGGCTGGGGTCAAACCAGCAGGATCTGGATTCCAACCAATTCTCAAGGGCTGGTGGGGCAGCTGGAAGAGAAAATGGGAAGAGGGGTGGAAAGGGGGACATGGGAGAGGAAACAAGGGAGCAGGGACGGAAAGGGGTGGGAAGGTGCCCAGGAGGTGTGGGGAAGGCAGGGAGACTGAGGGAAGGGAAGCTTCTGGGAAGAAGGAGAGCTCCCTCTCCCAGGGCAGCGGGTCAGCCTGCCAGGAAGAGGGGTCAACCCGTACCCGGGACCTCTCAGCCACCTGGGCTTGGGACTCCTGTCGCCTACCCAGCTACCATTCCTCCGCCCTTCCCCCAGGCTCCAGACACGCCACTCCCACACCCAGCCCCGCCCCTACCTCCCCCACCTCCTGGATCTGAGGTCGGGCAGCTCCCCAGTGCTGCAGGGGCAGGGACAGATTCCAGGGCCACCGCCCCTTCCTCAGGGGCCTTGCTCCACCAGCCCGGCTGTGGCTGGAGATAATGAGCAGGAATCCGCGGGGCTCTGCCTGCAGGCGCCGGGACAGGTGGAAGGAGCCAGACTGGGCGCCCCTGATAGGGTCTGGCCCGAGCACCTGCAGGGGAGCCCATCAGAGGGACAAGAAAGCCGACCGGGTCCGGCCCGGCGCCCACACGCCCCACCCCCAGGCCGCCGGCAGGGGCCGAGTACTTCGTTCACTTCATCCACTTGCCCAGGCCGCGTTCCACCGAGGCCCAGATCGGATGAATCCATGAGCACAAACAGCTCCTCTCGGTGGACCGATTCCCCCTGCAAACACTCACTGGCCTTCAGCGGCTTCCCCCCTTTACCACCGCCTTGCCCCCGTGGGTTCTGGGGCCTCTGGGTTGGGGTCAAGTATTAACAATCGTAGTATCAGCAGCAGCCCACCGTGTAGGAGACCCTGATCTACGCGTTGGCGTGCGTCATCCCACGTCACCCTGTACTGGCAGGAAACTGAGGTCCCGAGGGGCTGAGCCACCTGCTCCTACCGACAGCCCGGAAGCGCAGAGCCCTGACCCAACCCCCAGGCTCCCGGAGGCTCCAGTCTGGGCTCCAAACCCCTTCCCGGGGCAGGGTCTGCCCCTCCCGGGCCCCCCAGGAAACCCCGCAGCTTCGGGGTGAGGCGCCAGCGAGGAGGCCCGATCCCACAGCCGGCCTGCAGGGCGGAGGGGGAGAACCCAGAAACCTGGGCAGTGGAGTGAAGCGCCGGGGTCCGCTGGGACAGGTGGCCCATGGGGCTGCAGGCGGCCCCCAGGGACGGGCTGCCAAGCCAAGGGGGGGTTTTGGTCCGCTGCTCAGGCCTTCCTCCAGCCCTGGTACTTGGGAAGGGCCATTAGAAAGAGCACTAGCCCCAGGGTTCTTCTCTGGAATTCTGCCTGGAAGAACTTTCACTTTCCCTGAGCACAGCTTACAACATCCCAGCAAATTCTTAGTGCATCTGGGGTTTTTCCCCCCCTTCCAAGGGGCCCCTGAGCCCTAAAGAAAGAGTTGAAGTAGCTCCTCACCCCAGCTCAGGGTGCTGGGGCCCAGCTCAGTAGGAGCAGCCTCGTTAGGCTTCCTACCACCAGCCTCTGCACTCAGGGACCTCCTGACCTCCCTAGGCACCCCTTGGCAGGAAAATACCTCCCGGTCACTGCTGTCCTCCGAGGGCTCCAAGGGCTTTGTTTACTGTGAGATCTCGTCCAGTGGGCTTTCCTTCCCCCCCTGGGCACCTCTATTTCCTCCTCTGTAAGGCAGGAATCATAAATGTATGTGCCTCTAAGATTAAGTGATTCACGTGTGAGCCTAGAATCGTGCTTTGCATATTGTAACTCCTTGATGAATATTAGCTTTTATTCATTGGACTGTGAAATGCTCCCGTTTCAATTCTCTGGGCATTCTGGAGGTCCTTCTATCAGCTCAGTGATGGGACCTCGGCCTGGAGCAAAACTACAACAGACCCATGGACAACAGCCAGACAAGGGAGGTTTTGACCAGCTAGAGGATTCTGGAAGTCACCTGGATGGAAACATCCATCACCCCACACCCTGCTGGGCCCAGGTTGGCGTTCTGTGTTGTACCTCTGCTTGAGCCCACTCCCCAGGAGGGGCTGGGTCCGGCACACCCACAGGCAGATTAATAAAGGCTGGGGACTAAAAGGGTTTGAGTGAAGCATTTGCTGATGGATGAAAAGAGAGGACGCTGCAACCGGGCAAGCAGGCCTTCCCTTGGTAGAGAGGGGGGCCTCTGGTTGGGGACACAGAGAAGGCTTCCCGAGCCGTGGCCCCTGACATCGGCAGCCCAGCCTCCTGGGAGGGGGGCCTCTTCCCCTGGGGCTCCCCCAGTTCCTCTTCCCTGCACACCAGCCCTAGCTAGCTGGCCCAAGGTCCCCAGCAGCGGGTGCAGGCAGGTCGGCCTGGGAAGGGGAAAAGGAAGAAGGCAGGGGAAAGCAGGGAGGGGAAAGCACGCCCCGTCCTCCTCTGCCTCCCCCACCACCCAAAAGTCCCGACTGGGGCCAGAGGGAGAGGAGGGGGACCTCGCGGCCCACGGAAGGGGGGCGGTGAGTGGTGTCCCTGCTCGCACGCCGGGACCGACGACCCCAAGGCGGCTCCGCGGGGCAGACCGACCCTCGTGGGCTCCGAAGTCCCGCCTGGGCCCCTCCGGGTCGGGCCTCGGCCTCCGCCTCCGCGAAATGGGCCGAGGGGCGGGAGGGCGGGGGCGCCGAAGGGGTTAACGCACCTGGGCCGCCGCCGCCCCTCCCGGCCCCTCCTCCGGCCGCGGGCGAGAGGAAAGCGGCG
>LNAC01000115.1:2492847-2563559 GCA_002007465.1 Ailurus styani
GGAGGGCGGGGAGTGCTGGTGGGACCCGCCCAATCCCGGGGGGCGGCAGATCGCAGGGCGGGGACCGAGCGCGCGGGGCGGGGCCGGAGAGCCCGAGGGGTCCCCGGTTCCCGGGCCGTCCCGGGAGAGGGCGGGGGGCGCCCCCTACTGACCACGGAGGAGAGCGGGACGATAGGAGGGGAGGGAGGCTTGGGGCTGGTTTCGTGGAAATGTGCAACTTGCTTTATGGGGACCCCAAATCCCCCCGCGCTACCTAAGGGCATGTGTGCCTCGCAGAGGCTGGAAAGTTCCGTGCCAAACTGTTTAACAGGGATTGTTTGCTGGTAATGGCATTGCCCGGGTTTTATTCTTTCCTATTGGCTTATCTGTAGAAGGATTTTTTTTTTAAGATTTTATTTATATATTTATTTGAGAGAGAGAGTGAGAGAGAGCATGAGACGGGAGAAGGTCGGAAGGAGAAGCAGACTCCCCGCGGAGCTGGGAACCCGATGTGGGACTCGATCCCGAGACTCCTGGATCATGACCTGAGCCGAAGGCAGTCGCTTAACCCACTGAGCCACCCAGGCGCCCCGGCTTTTTCTTTTTTTAAGATCTAGAGGCGCCTGGGTGGCTTAGTGAGTTAAGCCTCTGCCTTCGGCTTAGGTCATGATCTCAGGGTCCTGGGATCGAGCCCCACATCAGGCTCTCTGCTCAGCGGGGAGCCTGCTTCCTCCTCTCTCTCTGCCTGCCTCTCTGCCTACTTGTGATCTCTCTGTCAAAATAAAATAAATAAATAAAAGTTCCTTAAAAAAAAAAAAGATTTATTTAGCGAGCGTGCCAGCGGGAAGCGGGGACAGAGGGGGAGGGAGCCGCGGGGAATCCAGAATCAGACCTAACCCGACGCCCCCGACGCCCCAGTACCATGAGCACATCTCGCCGAGCTGAGAGGCACAGGAGAGGAGGGAGAAGAAGCATGCCAACATCCGGACAGATGTGGTGGCTTCGAGGTCCTCTGGGCCACCTTAGGGAGGCTCTTTCAGGGGTAGGAGGACTTACTCTTGCTTTACCCACGGAGGAGATGAGTAGGGCCCCTCCCGGTGGACAGAAATCACTGGCATCCCCACCCTCCCGGGCCTTCTGAGGTCTGCACGAAGGTCCTGGATAATCAGGGAAGAGTTTGCTGTCCTACTTGTTTAGCGTCTGAGCCCTTACAGACAGGATGCAGTCAGTACTCTCGCTTGTACAGAAAGCTAACACTGGGTGTGACCATGGTTGGTCAGGATGTTTGCTTGCAAGGGACATAAAATTCAGCTCAAGTAGAAGACCAGGGGCCTGCTGCGGCAGGCTTGGTCTGACCTGGCTGCTCGGCCTGGAGAGAGACCAGGGAAGGGACCCCACTTGCGGCAGCAGGCCGCCCTAGACGATCCCAAGAGATGTGCGCTCAGGCCGCTGGGTGGAAAAAGCTCAGCATGGACCACCACCCGGAATCCAGGCCCGTGGTCTGGGAAGACTCTGCGGTATGTCCCCAAACAGCTGACCATCCAGGGCACCTGCCTGTAGTTGACTAAAACCAGCTCCAGGTAAAAGGACTCCAATCAGCCCCGCTCACCCTGATCTAACGTTTCTTCTGCACTTGTTTTATGTGATTTGAAGCTGTACTGTTTGGCACTTGAAAAATAGAAAGTTTCTCATAAAATGTACCTTGTATCATGAAGAGCCATTGTGCACGACAGTATGCCTACACACACACACACACACACACACACACACATGCACACGCACACCCTGCCCCCACCCCGGACATCCCACCTGCTCCCCAGGAACCCATGCCTATGATGAGACATCACCCCTATAATTCTGTGGTACTGTATGGCCCAGTGGACCTTAAGACTGGGAGATTATCAGGGGAGCCTAATCTAATCCCATAGCCCTTCAAAGTGGGGAGCTTCCTCTGGCTGTGGCAGAAGGAGAAGTCAGAGTGACTGGAAGCTGGCGGAGGATTCCAGATGCCATTGCAGACTTAAAGATGGAGGGGCTAGGGCTAAATGACCAAGAATGAAGGCAGCTTCCAGAATCCGAGAGCAGCCCCTGGCTGCAACCAGCAAGGAAATGGGGACTTTGGTCCGACAACTACAAGGAGCTGAATTCTGCCAGTAACAGAAATAAGCTTGGGGCAGAAGCCCAGGTTCCAGAAGAGAATGAAGCGAGCCAACACCTTGACTGTGCATGAGCAGAGGACCCGTCCGTGCTGCACCGGCTTGGCTGTTGCCAGGAACGCGAAAGTAGTGAGAGTCTGTCGCATACGAAATAGTGTAATTTTTTTTAATAGTGTGATTAAATATGCAACCCAGAATAGAATGAATGGACAAAAATTAAAGACATCGAAGATGCCACACGTTCATGAATAAGACTGAATCAAAGATCCATACGGAACTGTACCACGCACAGACTTTACCTTTCTTCTGCACGTGAAACTTCCACCACGCACGTGTATTAAGAGGAAAGAAAACTGGGCGCCTGGGTGGCTCAGTGGGTTAAAGCCTCTGCTTTCGGCTCAGGTCATGATCTCAGGGTCCTGGGATCGAGGCCCACATCCGGCTCTTCGCTCGGCGGGGAGCCTGCTTCCCTCTCTCCTCTCTCTCTGCCTGCCTCTCTGCCTCCTTGTGATCTCTCCCTCTGTGAAATAAATAAATAAAATCTTTAAAAAAAAAAAAAAAGAGGAAAGAAAACATCAAGTCTTCTCCAAAGCATAAATTCGACAGGCCAAACACTAGGTCCGTGATACAATACACCAAAAAATACCCACAAAAAGTAAAGCAAAATAAATAAATAAATAAAATCTTTAAAAATAAAAAAAAAGAGAAAATAGAAACTATAATGGCTGATTGTTTCGAATTAGAAATACCATATAATTATGGGATAATGCCAACTTACGTCATTACGATTTCAAAGGTGTTAAGTGTCAGGCCTTGGTCCCAAAGTGGTGAACACTGTAAAATTTAACAACTTTAGATGGGTTCATTTTTGTAAGAAAAAAATAATATAAATAACTGACCTAACATTTTAACTCAAAATTTCAGGGAGAGAACTGTAAAACACACTCAAGCAAAACCAGAAGAAGGAAATCATGGAGGCATCCTAAAGCTGATAGCGGAATTTGGTGACTGTGAAAGCAGTAGAATTGATAAAGAAATCCAAAAATAGATTTTTTTTAAAGGTTTATTTTTAAGTAATCTCTACACCCAACATGGGGCTTGAACTCACAACCCCGAGATCAAGAGTTTGTGTGCTCCACCTACTGAGCCAGCCAGGCACCTGCAAAAGTAGATTCTTAAACAAAAAAAGAAAGCTCTAGATCTAAGCCAAACTTAATAAATGATGAGAAAAGTCAAATATAATTAGCAAGTTGAGGTAGTTAATGAAGATAATAATGTAAAACTAGAAGAATTACAATTCCCATAGGAATACATGAGTAGATTTTTTAATCTTATTGAAAAGAATGGCTCAAATTAATAAAAGAAACAGATTCAAAAAACAGAAATACTTATGTTCCCCCTAAGTGAGGAAGAATTTGAAAGCATCATCAAAGAATCATCTTCCCGGAGTCTCTGAGATCCTTTGGGCAGTAAGTTCTTTCAGACTCCAAAGAAACAAGTCGCTCCAGCCTATGTAAGCCCCGGCTGATGCAAAGGACAAACTCTCCAACTCCTTGTTCGAAGTCAGTGTAAGCTGGGTGCCAAACCCAGCAGAGAGAGCACGGCTGCCTGGCCCGGGACTCCTGCAGGCTGCACAGGGTCAGAAGTCCCGTCCAGCTCCTGGTCTTGAGAAGCCAGGCACTTGCTCTCCCCTTTGTCCCTAAATCCTCTTGATCAATAGTCCCCCTTGTCCAGGGCAGAGCCGGTCTTCGCCTTAGCTCTGGGATCCCCAAGGGGCTTGTGTTCTGGATCATTCTCACCAAAGCTGGGTTTTCTTGCTGTCTTCCTCATCACTCTTATTGAGTGAGACACAGTTAACCTATTCACCCACCACCCTGTGCCCACACTGCCACGAGTGCCTCTGGCTCTCTAGCAACTCCTGGGCATTGCTGACAAGCTGTGGACCTTCTGTAAGCTAGGGTTGCCTCTGTTAGATTGTGCTAGAGAGATGGACTAGGTAGTGTCCACCCTTCCCCCTAGAGAGATTGTCACTGCTCCCCCCTCCCCACACCTCCCAATCCACCCCACAGCTTTCACACCAGCACCGCTGTATCTGCACCTAACTGAGACACATGTCCCCTTCTCATATCTTGTTCTTTTACCAGGGGAGTGGGTCCCACGGTAAGATTGCTCAAGTCCCTGGAAGAATATGGTTCTTTCAGTTTTGCTGCAAAGAGTTACCCTATTTCATTTGCAGTCACTGGTAACTGATAGAAGCCCAACTGCAAACTAGGTCAAGAAAAAAAGAACTTTTCATGGATGCAACAAATCACTAGAGCTTCAGGCATGGATGGATCCAGGTGCTTTTTTTAAAATTTTATTTATTTATTTGACACACAGAGAGAGATTACAAGTAGGCAGAGAGAGAGGAGGAAGCAGGCTCCCTGCTGAGCAGAGAGCCCAATGCGGCCTTGATCCCAGGACGCTGAGATCATGACCTGAGCTGAAAGCAGAGGCTTTAACCCACTGAGCCACCCAGGCACCCTAGATCCAGGTGCTTAAATGATTGGGTGTTTTACCTGATCGCTCTTCTTTTCTCTGAGTCGATTTGATTCTCTAACAGGCAGCTTCAGACTTAGGTGGTCTTTCCAGATCACACTTCCAAAAGATAAAAGAAAAAAAAAAGTAAGCAAAAAGAGTTAGGGGTCCCCCAGAAAAAGAAAGCTTTTGTGACACAAGAGAAGTCATTTTAGACCCCCAACTACTTCCCGTGATTTATGCCCTCCTCGCCCAACCATGCTTTTTGCAGAACTTCCTGGGAAGTGTCAGAATTGCAAGAAATGCAAAAAAAAAAAAAAAAAAGGCAGAAACCTCAGTAGTTAAGGATTTAAAAGGAATGCAAAAACTATCAATCTCTACCAGGCCAGGAAATAGCCTAACCATACCAGAGACAATAAATCAGTGGTAAAACTCCCAGTGCTGTTTCGGAGGTAAGCAAAGCCCTGCATTCCTTACCCAAGATAAGGACCCCAAGACACCGTCCAGTTTACTCCAGCTCTCGGCTCTTCGCGCATGCCCATAGCGCCTTCTCCTTGTCCAACTGTTAGCTCTGCCTCCTCATAATGTAAAATCTCCACCCAAGAAGGTTCACAGACCCCATTAACATAACAGACAATGTACAGGCACGTTTCCTGAAGACGCATGCGCGACCTTGTGCCGCCGCCACCCACGATGACAAATCTCCCCTTTCTAAACGTTCATCCTAACCCTAAATATTTGTTCCTTTCTGTGTGACAGCTCCACCTAGTGTAGCCCATCGGTACCTCCCCAAAGAACCAAATCTCAGGGGCTCCTGGATGGCTCAGTGGGTTAAGCCTCTGCCTTAGGCTCAGGTCATGATCTCAGGGTCCTGGGATCGAGCCCCACATCGGGCTCCCTGCTCAGCAGGGAGCCTGCTTCCCGCCCCCGCCCCCCCGCCTGCCTCTCTGCCTACTTGTGATCTCTCTCTCTCTCTCTGTCACATAAATAGATAAAAATATTTTTTGAAAAAAAAAAAAGCCAAATCACATTAGTTTATCTTTCTGATATTTCCGGCAAAAACTCAAGGACAGAGGCTCATGAGGCTGGCGTGTTGTCATAGGTCTAAGCCAGAAACGATGTCTGGGGTGAAGACAATGCCGTCCGCTAAGTAGGACATCACTGAAGGTTGGAGGAAAGGCAGAGGTGAGCAGGGAGCCCCCCGCGGGACTCGATCCCAGGAATCTGGGATCACAACCTGAGCCAAAAGCAGATGCTTAACCGACTGAGCCACCCACGCGCCCCAGCTTTGCTACTTATGTTTTAGGGAAATCGAGAGAGAGAATCAAGCGTGTATTCTGTCTATTCTGTAGGAATTGTATCTCAGGATAACCAACGAGTTTGGGAGAAAAAGGTCCTTATAGACTTCCAGCTAATAAGGAAAAAATAGTAGAATTAGAATATCATGATTTTGTGACTCATGAAAAAATGGATCTAATAGGATCATCAGCGGCTGTCTAAACTAAGGAAACGCTGAAGGGGCCTCCTGCAAAGGCTAGACCAGGCAGGCTAGCAACAACTCGCCCCACTGATCATCTGAACATCCTAAGAGACACAGCCAGACGGAGTGTCTCCGCGTGTGATGCGGGAGGAAGTAACCATCCATTGAGCGCTGCTCTGGTGTGTTTGGCCTTTAGGACCGCAGCAGGCATTTCCCCAGCAGCTCAAGTGCGGTCCAGTCTGCTACTGACACCTGGGTCTCTCCCTGCAGGGGTCCGGGGGTGTACTCCCTCCCCGAGACAGGACAAGGAGAGAGTGCAAAAGCCCCTCCCTTCGCCCCCCTCCGGAACAATCTGCAGGTTGTCCCAGCTCCAGAGCCCCCATGGGCGCTGAGACCTCGGTCCCAGCTACATCCCTGCCCAGCTGCTCCTCTGTCCCCTCCCGTGTCCCCCAACCACCCCCCCTCGAGGCCTCCGACCTTGGGGGCCCCGCCCAGTAAACCTCTTCCTGCAAAGTCTCCCTCTCAGAGTCTAGGCCCCGGCAACCTGTCCCGGACTTGAACCTCAATCTGATCTGTTCTCTAGAAATACGAGGGGCAGAGGGACAAGGTGGACATCACCACAGGGCTCTGATGGGCAAAACCAAGAAGGTGATCGTTCTGCAGGGCAAATTGCTTGATGTCTTCAGTGAACAAACAGCAAGAAAAATGCAAAGACCGAAGGAAAATTCACAGATTGTAAGAGACTACAGAGCCATGTGTGACTCGTTTGAATGTAGATTTGATAAGCCAAGTGAAAAAAAAAAAGGCATAATCAAGGAAATCTGAATACTGAATATTTGATGATATCGAGGGATTAATGTTGAATTTGTATGATGTGATAACAGCATTACCTTTTTTTAAAAGAATCATTAACTTTCAAAAATACATATTGAAATATCTCAGGCAAATTAATATAATGTTGGTAATATATGAGCAAAATATTGGGGAGATTGGGATATAGAGGAAAAAACATAATATTGGGAATATGTTTCAAAATTTTCCAGCGGTTGGGGATAAGGAAGAGGGACAAATGAAACAAAGGTGGACAAAGTTGGGGGACATGGGTTAGAAGGTTCATTATTCTGGTCTTTCTACTTTAATATATGCTTTTTTTTTAAGATTTTATTTATTTATTTGGCAGAGAGAGAGAGCACAAGCAGGGGGAGCAGCAGGCAGAAGGAGAGGGAGAAGCAGACTCCCTTGCTGAGCAGGGAGCCTGATAACACAGCCTAATCCTGGGAAACCAGGATCATGACCTGAGTGGAAGGCAGATGTTTAACCAACTAATCCATTCAGGCGCCCCTATTTTAATACATGCTTGGCAATGTCCCTAATAACAGATTTTTTTAAAACGTCAATTTCAGGGATGCCTGGGTGGCTCAGCAGGTTAAGCGTCTGCCTTCAGCTCAGGTCATGATCCCAGAATCCTGGGATCCAGTCTCTCTGCTCAGCAGGGAGTCTGCTGCTTCTTCTCCCTCTGCCTGCTGCTTCCCCTCTTGGGCTCTCTCTCTCTCTTCCTCTCTCTCTCTGACAAATAAAATCTAGAAGAAAAAAAAAACCCACATCGATTTCAACTTAAAATTTGCATCCCATGTAATGGTAAAACACTAGGTTGGTTCTCATCACGATCAAGGGCAAAACACACATGCACACCCACAATCATGAGCTAACTAGGGCTGGAAGGTCACGATGCAAAAAGACACGAAACAGTAAAATAGCCACAAGAAATATGACTAGTGAAAAGGAGGTTATGTGATTTGTGGATAATACAGTTGGCTACTCCAAAAAACCCAAACCAACTGCAATATTTCAAATTTATGACAGTGGAGCAAAGAGGCTTGAATGCCAGACCATCACTCAAAGGAATAACTCACATGTTTTCTTATATGTTAGTAACAACCGATTAGATTATATAATGGTGGGAAAGACCCTATGAAAATAATAAAAAAAACCATTAAGAGTAAAAAAATATTAGCTAACTAGAATTTAATTTTTTTAAAGATTTATATATTTATTTGAGAAAGGGAGAGAGAGAGTAGGGGAGAGGGAAAGAATGTCCAGCAGACTCCCTGCTAAGCATCAAGCCTGCTGCAGGGCCCCATCTCACAACCCTGAGATCATGACCTGAGCCAAAGCCAACAGGAGTAGCCTTGATAATAAATGCAAGAAACACACAAAGAAATGTAAATGTTTTTCTTAGTGGTGTGAAACACGTGTTCCAGGGTGAAGTATGAGTATATCTGTCTTTCCAAATTAATGTTCAAGTTTTAATACAATTTAAAAAAATTTTTTTAAAGATTTTATTTTGAGGGCGCCTGGGTGGCTCAGTGGGTTAAAGCCTCTGCCTTCGGCTCAGGTCATGATCTCAGGGTCCTGGGATCGAGCCCCGCATCGGGCTCCCTGCTCAGCAGGGAGCCTGCTTCCTCCTCTCTCTCTGCCTGCCTCTCTGCCTACTTGTGATCTCTCTCTGTGTCAAATAAATAAATACAATCTTTTTAAAAAAAGATTTTATTTTGAAGTAATCTCCACACCCAATGTGGGACTCGAGCCCACTACCCCAAGATCAAGAGTCACACACTTCCCCGACTGGGCCAGCCAGGCACCCCTTCATATAATTCCCACCAAGATGCAGGGGGTCTTTTACATCATTATTGAAGTATATTGGCATGCGATAAATTTCACATATTGAAAGTGTATAATGTAGTAGCTGTCACATGGATACTCATGTCAAACCATGACCACAGTCAAGAGAGTGGACTTATCCATCACTCGTACCCCCATCTAATCTCTCCCTTCCTTCCTTCCTTCTCTGCCTCCCTCTCCCCCTTCCCTGATCTTCAGGCAACCACTACTCTGCTTCCTATCATCAATAGCGCCTTTTCAATCTTTTTTTTTTTCCTGAAATAAGCTCTATGCTGAATATGGGGCTTGAACTCACAACGTAGATATCAAGAGTCACATGCCCTATCCACCTAGCCAGCCAGGCACTCTCAACAGCTCCTTTTCATTTCCTATTCATTGTATGGCTATACTAAACGTTAGCAAGTAGCTGGATTTGCAAATATGAAATCCAAGAATAATGACGATCGCTGTAGATATATTGAGATGTATCGTAAAGAACTGACTTTCTTCATTGAGGTGGGGGGAAACAGGAGGGAAACTGGATGCCGTTAGCTTGTCAGATGGTGTGATATGTTCCAGAATAGATGACATTTCTTTGAACATTGGAAGCAGGTCGTTGAGGAAACAGCAGACTTGCACGCTGGAGGAAACCACAGACCCCTCTCAAGGGAGTTGCTTGGGGTCACTATGGGTGTGCTGACGCTTTCTTACTTTGCGAGTCGCCCATGCAAACTACAAAGGCTGCCGACAATTCTAGAAGTGGTAAAAAGGGCTTTTGCCAAATAAATTTTGCCTGGAAAGAAAGTCTTCATTCTCTGCCCAGATGGATCTCCTGCAAAGCTAATTTTGCAAACTTAAGTGATAAAGAAAACTCTCCATTGTCATCATCATTCAATGCCTTTTACGCAGACAGGCACAGACAATAAAGACGTTCCCCACATCTCTGCAAAATGTTTTATCAACATTCATAAAAGTCATCAACTTTATCAGAAGCTGGTCTCTCAATCATGGCATTTGTAAAATTTACCAGGAACTGGGAAAGCCGTAGATGAAATGCTTCTCACTGGCTTTCAAAGGACAAGTCCTACAGCATTTGTTCAAACTAACAGCAGAAGTCCTACTATTTCTGAATGAGAAAGCAAGCCCACTTCTGGAAATCCTTTGAAGGAAAAGATTTTATCCTTGGGTTGGCTTACTTGGCAGCTGTTTTTAACCACATGAAGGAGATGTCTTCCTATCCAACGTCCTGAAATGACCATTTGTGATGTTCCTAGGAAATTTACATGTTTTCTTGGTCAAGCTGCCCAGTCCAGAAGAAGAAAACAGAACCAACAATATCCTTGCAAATGATCAAAAGCTGGGGAAGAGTTTTACCAGGACAGAATACAGACACAAGACGCTCTAGCAATTTCCTTGCAGAGAGATATTGGCCTACTCCTGGTAATACTTCATAACTCTTTCAGGAGTCAATCAAAATTGAGCCATAAATGTGCAATTCTTTCCTCTCTGAGATAATGTGTTCCTGAGTTGCGACCCAGCTAAGGATGAACTCACTGTTCTTAGGACTAAAATACTTTTTACGAATAGAATTTAACAAAAGGAGCCTTGACGAATTCTAGTGTTCTTTGAGAAAACCATGTTTTTATCTAGTAGAGCCAGCCCTGGGTGCTTAGATAAATATTTATGCAAATTAAGATTTTCAGGGCTTATACCAGAAAAAAGAAAACTGTACAAACATTTTCATACAATTCTTTTTGTGTGTGTGGACATACTACGTTTTAATTTCTCCGAAGTAAATACTTGTGCGTGCAATTAGAGTCATAGGGTAGGTATATGTTTGACTTTACAATACTGTGAACTGTTGGTGTAGCTGTACGTTGAACTTTACAATAAATGACCATTTTCCAAAATGGATGTACCATTTTATATTCTACCAGCAGTAAATGAGAGGTCTAGCTCTGTAGCCCTGACAACACTTGCAACTGTCAGTCATTTTAATTTTAACCATGGTGGTGGCTATGTACTGGTATCTGGTTGTGGTCTTGATTTGTATTTCTCTGATGACTAATGACGTTAAACACTTTTTCATGTGCTTTTCTTCCAAATCCAGATGTCTTCTTTTATAAAGTGTCTGTTCAAAACTAGTCCTTTTACTGTGTTGTCTTTTTCTTAGGGATTTGTTATCCTTTATATTTTATGGGTGCAAATCCTTTATTGGAAATATGCTGGCAAATATTTTCTCCCAAGTTGTGACTTGCCTTTTCATTTTCTTTACACTGTTTTCTAAGGAGCAGGCATTTTAATTTTGGTGAAGTCCAATTTAGCATTTTTTTCCCATTTATAGTCAATGTCTTTGGTATCCTGAGAAATCTTTCCCTACCCTTAAATCATAATGATATTCTCCTTTACCTCCTCTCTCTCTGCCTGTTTCTCTGCCTACTTGTGATCTCCCTCTCTCTGTCAAATAAATAAATAAATAAATAAATAAATAAATAAATAAATAAATAAATCTTTTTTTAAAAAAAGATATTCTCCTTTGTTTTCTTCTAGAAGCTTTATAGTTTTACATTTTGTATTTAGGTCTGTAATCCATGTTGCATTAATTTTTGCATATAGTGTGGAGTAAAAGTTGAGGTTCTTTTTTTTTTTTTCCAAAAGAAAGAGCGCATGCTTGAAGGGCGGGGGAAGGGCAGAGGGAGAGAGAGAGAATCTTAAGCAGGCTCCTCAACCAGCTCAGAGTCCTCCAAGTGGCTGGATCTCATCACCCTGAGACCATGACCTGAGCTGAAATGGAGTCAACTGCTTCTCTCCACCGACTGAACCACCCAGGCGCCCTAAGGTTCATGTTTTAAAAATACGAATAGCTAGTCTTCTAAACACTATTTGTTGAGAAGAGTGTCTTTCCCCCATAGAATGCCTTAGTACCATTATAAAACAATCAATTAACTATGTCTATGAGCAATTACTTCTGGAATGCTTCCTCTGCTTCATTGATCCCTATGTTTATCCTTACAACAAGAGCCCACAGCCTTTACCTCTGTTATAATAAATCTTGAAATCATTTAGCGTAAGTCCCAGTTTTGTTTATTTTTTAGATCGTTTTGGCTATTCTACTCCTTTGCATTTCCATATAAGTTTTTTTTTTAAGATTTTATTTATTTACTTGAGAGACGGGTGGAGAGAGAGCACGAGAGGGGAGGTCAGAGGGAGAAGCAGACTTCCCATGGAGCTGGGAGCTGGATGGGGAACTCGATCCTGAGTCTCCAGGATCATGACCTGAGCCGAAGGCAGTCGCTTAACCGGCTGAGCCACCCAGGCGCCCTCCATTTAAGCTTTTAAACCATCTTGTCAATTTCTACTAAAAAGTTTGCCGAGATTATGATTGGGTTGAGTCTATAAATTTGGACAGGATGACATCTTAAAAGTATTGCGTCTTCTCATCCACAGACTGGTTTGTCTCTCCTGTTATTTAGTTATTTCATTTCCACTCACAATGTCTTCCTCACCTTTTGCTGAATTTATTTGGCGGTGAGGAAGAGGCAAGGGAGGAAGCTCTGGAGGGAGGGCTGCTGGCGGGCGCCGGGAAGGAGGGAGCCGTGAATAGTGACCGCCAGGGCGGCGCCAGAGAGCCGAGCGGCCAGGAGATGGGCCAGTGAGCCCTGCTGGCGCCCTTCCGTACGTCGTCTTCCCGTCCCCGATCCCCAACCCAGAGCAGCGCCTTGGGCTCCCGCAGCCAAAATCAGTAAGAGGCCGCCCAACACCAACCACGACGGGGCACAGGAACCCTCAGAGAAAGAACAAGAATTGAACATATCGATAAAGCGCAAAATGCAAAAGACAGACTTATTGGACAAGCCAGGGAGGCTTTGAAAGAAGAACAGAAATATAACAAACTCTACCAGCCATTTTCTCCAAAGAGGTCGGAAATGATGGCCCGGATCCCACATTTTGGGGGTTTGAGGGCCGTCTGCCCTGGTCGGGGAGGATGATGACCAGGCGCTGTATTTTTGCCAAGAGTCGAATGGACAGAATTTGAAGATATTAAATCCGATTAGAGCGTAGATTTTTATTTTGGTGAAAACCCTGACTTCGAAAACCAAGTTCTGGACACCTGGGTGGCTCAATGGGTTAAAGCCTCTGCCTTCGGCTCAGGTCATGATCTCAGGGTCCTGGGATTGAGGCCCGCGTCGGGCTCTCTGCTCAGGAGGGAGCCTGCTTCCTCCTCTCTCTCTGCTGCCTCTTTGCCTACTTGTAATCTCTCTATGTCAAATAAATAAATAAATAAAATCTTAAAAAAAAAACAAAAGAAAACCAAGTTCTTTCAAAGGACTTCATCTGAGTGTCCAAAGCCCACTGAAGTCAAGTGGAAATCTGGAAAGGATTTGACAAAACGTTCAAGTCCGGCGCAGAATAAAGCCAGCAGGAGGAGACAGCATGGAGAGTCCGAGGGCGGCTTCGCCTGGTTTGGGGGCTGCTCAGACGCAGGTGCAGGTGACCGAGGAGAGGTCGCCCGAGATGGCACCTGGCCAGACCATGACAGAGCCCCGTGGCTCCTGAACGTGGACGTGGACGATGAAGAAGAGGAAGGAGAAGAAGGTGATGGTGATGAAAAAGGATGGGAATATACTGATGAAGAAGGAGATGAGGATGAAGGTGATGAAGATGAAGATGAAGGTGATGTGGAGGGGGAGGGAGGAGAGGAGGTTGAAGGAGAAGCTGAGTAATGGAACACATAGATTCCAGTCTTCCTTTTTAAATGCTCTCCAATCCCTGGGAGCAAGTTGCTGTCTTTCTCCCCCCACCCCCCACCCCTTGCGCTCTGTCGCCCTGTTTTTTGAGGTCTCTTCTCACTCTTTTACACCAGGAAAAGTTCTCAACTATCTTGGGAGGAAAAAACCTTGAGCCAAACACATTGGGGGAAAAAATCTCTACTCCTTGGGTGCCTGGGTGGCTCAGTGGGTTAAAGCCGCTGCCTTCGGCTCAGGTCATGATCTCAGGGTCCTGGGATCGAGGCCCGCATCGNNNAGCCTGCTTCCTCCTCTCTCTCTGCCTGCCTCTCTGCCTACTTGTAATCTCTCTCTCTGTGTCAAATGAATAAATAAAATCTTTAAAAAAAAATCTCTACTCCTTTCTTTTTTTCTTTTTAGATTTTATTTATTTATTTGTCAGAGAGAAAGGGAGAGAGCGCAAGGTGGCAGAATGGCAGGCAGAGGCAGAGAGAGAAGCAGGCTCCCCACTGAGCAGGGAGCCTGATGTGGGACTCGATCTCAGGACCCTGGGATTATGACCTGAGCCGAAGGCAGCCGCTTAACCGACTGGGCCACCCAGGTGTCCCTCTCTACTCCTTTCTGTTCCAAATTCATTTTCATCCCTTCCTGTCTCAACAAAAACTTTATGGAATGAGCACCACTGTTGTCTGGGGGGGGGGGGGAAAAAAANTTCTGCTCCCTGAGCTCGCCAGAAGCTGGAGGGTGCTAGGACCTTGCGTAGCCGTGCAGAGAATTCTAGTGTTTTCCCTCCTATCTCTATATGGGCTGAGAGATTGCACTGTGTCTCAGTGTGAATATGGACAGGTGACATTTACCAACATGCATCTGTCCACTTTCTCTTGTTTAAAAAAAAATTTAAAAAGATGGGGCTGTGAAAGGTCAGCAAAGGGTGGGTTTGAGATGGTTGTCTGAGTTAAGCAGGCATTTTGACATTTGGCTTCTCCTTTGGCATGTTTAATTGTAATGTTTAATGGATGTCTTTGCAGTCTAAAATGACACTTTTAAAATAAAATTTTCTCCAGACGATAACTTGAGCCCTGCCACTTGGTGAGAGAAACAGCAGAACCTGTAGAATTTTATTTGGAACCGATATTCTCTATTACAACTTCATTCCTATTTACTTAAATTTTCTCTTTGTTTCACTGGAAAGAGGATGAACAGTTTTAATAGTTAAAATTGTACAAGTGTCGGGCGCCTGGGTGGCTCAGTGGGTTAAAGCCTCTGCCTTCGGCTCAGGTCATGATCTCAGGGTCCTGGGATCAAGCCCCGAATCGGGCTCCCTGCTCGGCAAGGAGCCTGCTTCCTCCTCTCTCACTGCCTGCCTCTCAGCCTACTTGTGATCTCTCTGTCAAATAAATAAATAAAATCTTAAAAAAAAAATTGTACAAGTGTCTCAGGGTGCCTGGGTGGCTCCATCAGTTAAATATCCAACTCTTGATCTCAGCTCAGGTCTTGATTTCAGGGTTGTGACTTCAAGCCCCGAATTGGGTTCCACACAAGCCGTGGAGTCTACTTAAAAAAAAAAGTTGTACATGTGTCTTCGTTACAATAAAACAAAATGTGTCTGCATACACACACAAAATTTATTTCTAAGTATTTTTTCTTAATGCAGTTATAAATGCTAATTTAAAATTTTTATTTTCCAATTGCTTGCTCCTTTGGATATAAATAGAACTGATTTTTAAACTGATCTTACAGCCTTGTAATCTTTATAATTCTGCTTATTAGTGATAGTAGTTATTTTGGTAGATTCCTTAGGATTTTGCAACATAAACAAGTCATATCATGTGCAAAGAGTTTTAAGTCTTCCTTCTGCATCTTTATGCTCTTTAATTTCTTTCCTTGGCTTATTGAGCTGGAGAAATAGTGAGAGCAGACATTTTTGTCGCATTCATTGTTTTAGGGGGAAAATGTTCAACGTTTCACTATGAAGTGTGATGCTAGTTCTGGGTATTTCATAGGTGTTCTTCTTCAGTTTGTTGAGTTTTGTTTATTATGAATATTGATTGTTGACAGATGCTTTCTCTACTTTTACTTGGACATTTATATTTTCTCCTTTATTCTTTTTTTTTTAAGATTTTATTTATTTATTTGAGAGAGAGAGAGTGAGAGAGAGCATGAGAGGGGAGAAGGACAGAGGGAGAAGCAGACTCCCTGTGGAGCTGGGAGCCCGATGCGGGACTCGATGCTGGGACTCCGGGATCATTATCTGAGCCGAAGGCAGTCGCTTAACCCACTGAGCCACCCAGGCGCCCCTCTCCTTTATTCTATAATGTGGTGAATTACACCAATTTTCAAATAATAACTGTATTTGAATTGCAGATACACCCCACTTAGTGATGATGTATTATCATTTTTATATATTGATAGATTTAGCTTGCTAATATTTTAATTTTTGTTTATGTTAATGAGGGACATTGACCTTTTTTTTTTTTCTTGTAATTTCCTTGTCATATTTTGGTATCGGTGCTCATAAAACAGTTTGGAAAGTGTTCCCTTCTCTATTTTCTGAAAAAGTTTGTGTAAGACTGGTGTTATTTCTTCCTTAAACACTTGATAGAATTGACTTATAAAGCTGTCTGAGCCTGGAGTTTTCTTTGTGCGAGTGTTTTAAATGATAAGTTCAATGTCTTCATAGATGCAGGCCTAGCTATTCAAGATTTTCCATTTCTTCTTGTGTCAGTTTTGCAGAGTTGTGTTTTCAAAGGGTTTGCTCCTTTTGGCTAAGTTGTTAAACTTATTGGAATAGAGCTGTCCATAATATTCCCACATCATATTTAATATTTGTAAAATCTGTAGTGATACTTCCTCTTTCATTCCTGATATTGGCTATTTGTGTTTTCAGTTCTTTTTTCTTATTAGTCTTGCTACTGATTGTACTAATCCTTTTATTTTTTTTTAAGATTTTATTTATTTATTTGACAGAGAGGTAGAGAGCATAAGTAGGCAGAGCGGCAGGCAGAGGGAGAGAGAGAAACAGGCTCTCCTCGGAGCAGGGAGCCCGATGTGGGACTCGATCCCAGGACTCTGGGATCATGACCTGAGCCAAAGGCAGCACCTTAACCAACTGAGCCACCCAGGCGCCCCTGTACTAATCCTTTTAATCCTTCCAATGAATTATTGTTTACCTTGCTTTTTCTGTTATCAATTTTCATTATTTTTATCATTTCCTTTTTCTGCATATTTTAAGCATAGTTTCCTCTACTTTTTTTTCTTAAGCTAAAAACATAGATCATTAATTTTAAACCTTTTATCCATTCTTTTATAAAGCATTTAAAGTTACGAATTTCCATCTAAACACTGCTTTAGCTGCATCCCAAAATATTTCCTCATTCACTTTTAATGATTTCACTGGTTGTTTCTACTTTTTTTTTTTTTAAGATTTTATTTATTTATTTGTTAGAGAGAGTGAGAGCGCAATCAGGGGGAGTGGCAGGCAGAGGAAGAAGCAGGCTCCCCACTGAGCAAGGAACCAAAAGCAGGACTCACTCCCAGGACCCTGAGATCATGACCTGAGCTGAATGCAGACACTTTACTGACTGAGCCACCCAGGTGTCCCTGTGGTTTGAACTGCAAGTGTTGCTAATGAATTCTCTCATCTCCATTTATTTGAAAGTGACTTATTTCTCCTTCATTTTTGAAGAATACATTGTAGATCTAGAATTCTAGATTGATATTGCTCATTTAGCACTTTAAAGATATTGTTCATTGTTGGGGTGCCTGGGTAGCTCAGTCAGTTAAGCTCCCAACTCTCCGTTTTGGCTCAGGTCATGATCTTATGGGTCAAGGGATCAAGCCCCTTATTGGGTTCTGGGCTTCATGCTCAGCGGAGTCTGCTTGAAGATTCTCTCCCTCTGCTCCTCCCCCCACTCACACTTTCTAAAATAAACAAGTCTTTAAAAAAATATCATCCATTGTCTTATATTTTTCCTTATGAGAATTTAGCCATCATTCTTATATATGTTCCTTTGCAGGTAATAGATCTTCTTTGTTTGGTGGTATTAAAGTTTTTATCTTTGTTTTTCAACAATTCAGTTATGATGTGCAGAGGTGTGGCTTCCTTCTTGGCTCTGTGGGTTGTTTCTCATCTAATTTAGAAATTTTCAAGGGTTATTTCCCAAAGAGATATATTTCAGCCTCATTCATTCTCTCCTCTCCCTCATGGACTCAATTACACGTTAGGCAATTTGATACGTTCATTGAGGCTCTCTTCATTTTTTCTTCAATCTTTTTTCTCTTTGAGTTTCAGTTTGGATTATGTAGGGGGGGAAAGTGTCACCTGAGTGTCTATTAGGTCTGATGATGAGTGGAGAGCTGTGGGAACACGTGTTAGGACCAAAAAGAAGGTATGAGCTAAGTTCATTAAGCTGGGAAAGACAGTGAGGCTTGTTCTTCAAATTCCTTTTAGTGTTCCTATCTTCAGAGATAAAGGTGCTCCTTTCATCTAGCTATAGGGAGGGCACCTTGCACTTGGGGGTCTATGGCCTGCTTCAGGGAAGGTCACAGAGTCCTTCCTACATCTGCTGTTTCTCAAATTCCTTCAGCTTGAAATATTCAACACGTCAAGATGCTATGTTTGGGGGTAGCATGTCCTGAACTCTGTCAATATTTTTTTTTTGGTCAATATTTTCTATTGATCGTCTTCTGGTTAACCGATCCTTTCTTCTGGGGGACCTGAGTGCCTCAGTCCATAACATATTTAACATATTTGTAATGGTTAAAGTCCTTGCCTACAAATTTCAACTTGTGAATTGTGTTTATTGATTGACCTTTTGTCTTGTTTGTGGACTATTTTCATACTTCATTGCATGCCTAATATATATATATATATTTTTTTCAGGTAAACTCTATGCCCAGATGGGACTCAAACTCATAACCCTGCTATGAAAATTCACATGCCTTACAGACAGAACCAGCCAGGCACCCCAAGTAATTTTTTTCTTACTGGACATTGCATGTTGCCCTGTAGAGTCTGACTTTATTATCCTCCTCTGAGCACTATTTGGTCTAGTAGGCAACTAAGTTCCCAGCAGAGCACCTTGATAATGTGGGGGCTTAGTGTCAAGCCTTAGGCTTTGTTAGGGTGGGCCTATTTTGGTTTTGCATTTTGCCCTTAGTCCTAGGCTCAGTCCTTATGCCCAGGATGTGGCTGTTACTTCTACAGGGTGGCCCTTCAAAGATTCAAAGAAAAGCTTCAAGTGCTTATCACAACCCTCTAACTGGGCAGATCTTGAACTCTCTCTCGCCAGCACCAGGCAGCTGCTGGCACCTGTAGCCAGCTCTTTCACTTTTGCACTGCTTTCCCCTGGGCTCATTAGATACTTCCCCGAGCATACAATTTAGGACCTGGCCAAGAATTTGAAGGTTACCGAGTGTGCAGGTTTTATGGCTCTGTGTCTCCTGTATTTTCAGGAAAACTTCCAGACTCAAACTGCAAACTGACGACTCAGTGCAATAAGACCCCCTTTCTGCTTAAACTCTTAGGAGTCATGCTAACTAGAGGGGGCTACCCTCAGGGGGTTAGGAAAGCTGGTTGAAGATGCATCTCACACAGTACTCCTGTCTTCTTTCAAGAATGACATCTGCTCCAGTTTCTACCTGTATTTTTTTGTCCACCTTTTTTTTTTTTTTTTAAGATTTTATTTATTTGACAGAGACATAGCGAGAGAGGGAACACAAGCAGGAGTGGGAGAGGGAGAAGCAGGCTTCCTGCTGAACAGGGAGCCCAACTCGGGGCTCCATCCCAGGACCCTGGGATCATGACCTGAGCCTAAGGCAGATGCTTAACTACTGAGCCACCCAGGTGCCCCACTTAACTCTATTTTTTTTTTTTATTTTTGAAAATTTAGATTTTAGATTTTTTGAAATATTTTTATTTCAGAGAGAGAGAGAGAGAGAGAGAGAGAGATCCCAAGTAGGCAGAGAGGCAGGCAGAGAGGAGGAAGCAGGCTCCTTGCTGAGCAGAGACCCATGTGGTCCTCCATCCCAGATCCCAGGACAATGAGATCATGACCCCAGCCGAAGGCAGAGGCTTTAACTCACTGAGCCACCCAGGCGCCCCACTTAACTATTTCTAATGCAAATACATCTTATCTAATGCATTAGTGAACACATATAATTCTACCACAAAAGTTGTGCTTAAAAACTTTTAATAATTTTATCTCAATAGAATGTTTCCCTTGTGATCCTTATTTTTTAAAGTAATCTTTACACCCAACATGGGGCTCAAACTCACAACTCTTTATGAGATTAAGAGTCACATGCTCCCAACTGAGCCACCAGGAGTACAGCCCCTGCACTCCTTTCTTCTAAGTAATTTTGAGATTATTCTGAGAGGTTCAAAGGCTTTATCAGAAACCCCTACACACAAATGTGAAGAACTTTAAAAATGCATGTTAAGAACTCCTGGCATAGATTCTCTCTTGCTATCACAGCTTTCCCTGCAGTTGGGGGAAGGAGTTTCTCCAGGGTTCCTTCATTCATCACTGAGTACCTATTGTATGTCAGGCACTGTCCTAGGCCCATGAGACAGAACAATAATCAAAACCAAGCCCCTCTGCTCAGAGCTTGGCAGGGACAGGTGTATTCTTTTCACATTTCCATGTGGAGGGACCAGTAATAGAACTCTCCAGGCCTTTACCCTCAGTTGCTGGGTTACCTGACCTGAGGGGGACAACCACTGACTCACATCTAATAATTGTAGTCTGTTGAAAGGATCTAATCCCACGGCTCTTTGTTCTTTTCTTTCCCTCTCCACCTCAGCTCAGTATCACAAAGACACCACACCACTGTGTCCGCCCATTTTCTAAGGGCGGAGAAGGAACTTTCAGGATGGAAGGAGAGATCAGCTATCAGATGCTGCAGGTAAGCAGGCGGACGGAAGCCACAGTGCTGGGATAAAGGAGTGGGAGGCAGGAGTGTAGTCCTTCTAACTTTGGCAATGAAGGGAAGTGGAAATAACTGGGTGGGGAGGTTAGGGGAGTCTTTTTTATTTGAAAGAGAGAGAGAGAGAGAGAGAGAGAGAACAAGTAGGGGGAGGGGTAGACAAGAGGGAGAGGGAGAAGCAGGCTCCCTGCTGAGCCCAACATGGGACTCCGTCCCAGAACCCTGAAGGCAGACACTTAACCCACTGAACCACCCAGGCACCCCAGGGGACACTTTTTTTAATGAGGTAAGTCTTGGCACTTTTTTTAGGCTGAGGGGAGACAGAGATTGAGATACAAGAGAGATCATTAGGGGCACCTGGGTGGCTCAGTTGTTAAGTAACACTCTTCTGTTTGGGTCATGATCCCGGGGTCCTGGGATTGAGTCCCACATGGGGCTTCCCCTGCTCTGCGGGGAGCCTGCTTCTCTCTCTCCTTCTGCCTGCCACTCCCCCTGCTTGTGCTGTCAAATGAAAATCTTTAAAACAAAAACACAAACAATGGAGATCATTCATGAACTGAGCACAGAAAAATGGGATAACTGAGAAAAGGCACAAGACAAGGGTTCAACAAAATGGAGCTGTCTGTGGATTCCACAGTATCTTTCCAAGTGTGCGAAGTGGACTTCCTTGCAGATTCCCAAGCCCCAGCACTTAACCGGAGGGTAAGTTTAAAGTCAAAAACACATCGGCCTGATACGAAGCCTCAGGGTTCCACATCCTTGTGGATGTGCTGCCACCTGCTGGAAGAATGACAGAAGAAGCGACAACCATTTGCTACAGGGGAACCTGCTTTTCTAAAATGGCTGCAAACCCTCACCCAACCCACCAAATCCAAAACCAGACAATCTTGAGGGAGGCCTAGGATTAAGACATTTATTTCCAGGATTCCAGTCCTTCAATACCAAGCTGAAGGTTCCTCTGTGGCCTTTCAGGACTACTGACAACTCTCCAACCTCCTCTCCATTCCACCCAAGTCAGACCACCTCTGGAACTAGAAACAGGGCTGAACTGTCACCCTTGATGGTGATGAACCAAGTAGCAGAAAGTGAGAATGAACCTTAATTTTCTGCCCACAGCAGTTTTATAGAGGAGCGGTGGTAGCCTGGCACAGGATCAGGAACATTCACTTTTATTAAAAGTATACTGGGGCACCTGGGTGGCTCAGTTGTTAAGCACCTGCCTTTTTGGCTCAGGTCATGATCCCAGGGTCCTGGGATTGAGCCCTGCATCAGGCTCCCTGCTCAGCAGGAAGCCTGCTTCTCCCTCTCCCACTCCCCCTCGTGTTCCCTCTCACTGCCTGTCAAATAAATAAAATCTAAAAAAAAAAAAAAAAGTATACATAGGTGGCTGTTAGTTAAGCCTCCTACTTCTGCTCAGGTCATAATCTCAGTGTCCTGGGATCAAACCCCAGGAGGGCTCTCTGTTCAGCAGGGAGTGGGCTTCTCCATCTCCCTCCATCCTCTCTCAAATTAAAAAGTATACACGTAAGAGCAACTTTTAATGGTGTAGTGAGTTTCCCTTCCCTCCAGCGGGGAATGGACAAAAACCCCATGTCTGGGGCAGTCGAATCCTATTTAGCAGCATTTGAGGAGTACTTGAGCACAGGCTGGGCCAGGCCTGGGCCGATAGCAACTCATGTTCCTAATGATCAAATACCTTACTTCCAGGTTTACTTAAACCTGCAAACCTACCAGATAGAGAGGAGGCAAGCAGGGTAAGCACCTATGTAGGAAAAGGCTGCAGGGTCATGAAGGCCCTAGACATCCTTTGCTGAGTTTTAAGAGATCCTAACACCAACCTCACAGGCCTTCCTACAAGTCCAGTGGTGGGTCCCTCATCTGCCATTAATTAAAATTTTGAACTCCATTCACCTTTGCTGTAGTTTAAGAGCTAACAGACTTAACCCACAATATTCTTGATGTGCTCCAATTCAACTCCCAATTCTAAAGAAACAGAATGCCAAGGGTTTTTTAGGTTTGACTGGTCAGAGAATGTGCCCTGCTGGACGGTTTTCTTCACAGCAGCACCAAACTTCCACTGGCAAGCTCACCCTCCAAGGAGGCCATCTGTCCTCTACACCCACAGTATCTACAACAGGACTGGTTAAGTCACAGATGGTATGTGAACCTTAGATTTCCTCATAATGTAACTCAAACAGAACAAAACTCAACTGTCCGTTTATTTCCTTTAGACTAAACCCTCAGCCTAAAAAATTCCAGTGTATGTGTATATAGATAAAGTTTTTAAAAAAGATTTTTCAACAATTTCTATACCTAATGTGGGGCTCAAACTCACAACCCTGAAACCAAGAGTTGAATGATCTACTAGCCAGGTGCCCCTTTCACATTTTGACTAGTCTGAAACAGGTGGTTAAGAGTCCATGGGTGTTTGGATTAGGATGGCTAGGTTAAGAAATCTCTGCTCTGTAGCAGCTGGGGCACTATTTAAGGAATCCTGTTAATCCCCTGGCATAGACCTTTCACATGGCCCTTAACTTTTATTAGAGGTAGAGGGAACAAGGAGTACTTAAATTAGGGAGTACTGAACATAGTCTAACACCAAAGTCCTCTCTCATCAGTTAACCTGAGGTTGTTGGGAGGACTTACAAAAAATACGAGGTTCACCCACTGGATTGGTTGGTAGTTTCCTCCCCAGGCTCACTCACAGTCCCAAAGCCCCCACTGGTCCAGTTATCTGGCACAAATTCTACTGTGTCACTGCCAGTTCGAGAGTCCATGCTCTCAGCTGCATGCCTCAGGAGGCCTGACCAATGTGCTCCTGGCCCCTCCAGAACTTCTTCAGGATCCCAGATAGCCTCAGGCCTCCTACGAGCAGAATAAGCCAGAGCAGATTTCCAACAAGCCTTTCATGTCACCTTACCGGCCATTTCACCAAAACCTGTAGCCAGGACACGTGAAACCAATTCATCGAGCATTTCCGGGAGGGGCGGTGGGGTGCATCTGGAGGGGCAGAGTGGACCCTGCCATGCTCCACCTTTCTGACCGTCCAGGAGAAACACTCTAGGAAGTACAAGTCTGGCACCAGAGTTTAGGACTTTTAATTTGTCCCAAAGTTGCTGAAGCAAAAACCATGATAAAACATTCTGCTTTCCTTTACACCCCCCAACGCGAAAAACAAAAACAAAACTATTTGTAGGAAAAAAATGGTTTTGTACATGGGAAGAAACAATATAAATTCAAAACTTACAGATAAGGATTAGCTCTATCACTCATCTCTTTAAAAAGTTTATATGAATCCAGTCAAAACCAACAGGGTATCGCCCTTGAAATGTTATCTATACGAATTTCCAAGTAGACCACAGGACTGTACTGTCTTGGAATGTCCTCGGAAGGCTCTGTCATTGAGCAGGTAACAGAGTAAAAACCTCAGAGTCCTTTTCTTTCAAACAGAAGAGGGAAAAACAGAGGGATGGAAGAAACTATTCAAACTTCGTCTTCTTTCCTTGTGGCTTGTGGTCTCCCCCTCCTCCTCTGCCTCCTCGGAAACCTCCTCGTCCTATAGGAAGGCAAGACATCATTAAAGAGTA
Organism: Ailurus styani; assembly: GCA_002007465.1. Lineage (NCBI taxonomy): Eukaryota > Metazoa > Chordata > Mammalia > Carnivora > Ailuridae > Ailurus > Ailurus styani. Next base: position 2,516,882 of record LNAC01000115.1, read on the forward strand.
AGTGCGAAGCTGGCAGGAATCCTCCCCTCCCCAGAGTGATCAGTGAGAACCTGGAGATTGAGACAGGGAACCCTGGGCTCTGGGCACATTCTGAGGTGCATGTGCCACAGTGTCCAGTGCATACAAAAGAAAGCCCCCCCCAGCCTCCTTACCTCCAAAGCCTCCCCGGCCTCTGCCACCAAATCCACCTCGGCCTCCTCTGCCACCACCTCGGCCTCCGAAGCCACCTCGGCCTCCACCGCGGCCTCCAAAGCCACCTTCACCCTTAGGCTTGGCCCAGTCCAAAGTAACTTTGTTTCCATCGATTTCACCATCTTCCATGGCTTCCTTGGCAGCTTTGGCATCTTCCTCACTGTTGAAGTCTACAAAACCAAACCTAAAAGGCCAAATGAAATTGTCCATTATAGAAGACACCCCGAACAAGTGCCCAGATTAACCTCACATGCTGGACACTGATCCCATAGGAAGGAGACTTGCTCAACTGAGAAAAGACCCAAGTAATAGAGTAGCTACCCATGGAAGGCTGAAACTGGTTTTACTGACTGTTTGAACCTCAGAAATGTCTCACAAAACAGCAAAATATACCTCTGTGAAGACAGAAGGTAAAATAATGCTAACTGTGAATTGTCTCTTCTTCTCGTGCGAATCCATAAACTGCCACCAATCGACAGAAAGGAGCTCAGTGAGAAGATCTGCTACATGGGAGGTCTCCACTTAGCAGATGCTGAACACTCCCTGCTCATCTTACCCTTTGGAGGACCCAGTCTCCCGGTCAGTGACTATCCTTGCCCGAACGGAGCCGTCAAATGACTCCTTTAAGGTTTCTTCTGTGGTATCCTCAGACAGACCTTTGACAAACAAAGTTTTGGACGGCTCTACGGAAGGAAAATTGTACATTTTACCCAAAGCCACAATTCGTAATAACCAGATGCTGGCTTTCAATAATGTGCAGTATGAGACTACTGGCCAACAATGCTCATCTTATCAGATGCAAGCCCTTCAACTTAACGGCTATTTGAAAAAAAGCAGGTACAAGCAACTTAGCAAATTCGTGAATTAAAAGAAAAGACACACATCAACCACCATCTTAAGTTTACACTGATTACCAGAGCAGCTGAGATCCTGTCTCAGACCCTTTATGGAAAGAAGCAATGCAAATCAGACAGACAGCAATCGTTAAGCAGGAAGCTTTTTACAATGACCGCACATGGCAGTAACCAGGGGCGGATGTGCTGCTTGGAGAAGACATAGCTGGATCAGAACTTGACTATCTAGAGGAATTTTCTTGAGATTTCATCAATTATTTTCTCAGATAATCAATCATCATATCCAGTATCCTTCACTCAGCAACAAGAGAAAAAAAAGTTCATTTCTAAAATGGACCCCCCCCACCCCAAACACCCCGATGCAGCAACACGCCGAGGAGTGCTGACCCACACCACCACACCCTATTAAGTGTAACTCACGGCTTCTGGCATTAGGTGATCCTCTGGGTCCTTGCAATTCCAGTCTGATTGCTCTGCCCTCAATTTCCCTTTTATTACAGGAATTTAAAGCTTCTTTAGCATCTTCAAATGAAGCAAATTCTATAAATGCATACCTGAGGACAAATACCTTGAGCAAGTTAGCAAGCACATCCCATGCTGTTATCTAACGCCACCAAGCCTTCTACCTCAAGGAGACACTTAAATGATGCTCTTTATACCAATCTGTGGAGCTAAAATGATTCAGCTTCTGGTAACAGCCAGGAAAAAATAATTTAACCCCCTTTTTAGATCTCTGCAAGACATTCTTAGAGCACATTAATTGATAACCAAAAGATACTAGTTATTTTACCCTTTAGATTTGCCGTTTTGGTTCTGGGGCACTTTAATAAAAGTTGCCTTCTCAAATACTTCCTGAAGGGTTTCTTCTGTTGCATTGTAAGAAAGGTTGCTTAAAACCAGTGTTTTTGATTCACCTATAAAACAAACACCAAAAAAAGCCAAATGAAGACTCTGAACCAATGGTCACCAAGTTTAGTCACAGCTACAATACCTTACTCAAGAACTTCTACACCTGGGAAGAGTTAATATACCAATGCTGATGCAGGTGGACTTCCACCTATTACTCAGACGGAGTACTTGTCATGTACTGTTTCATTCCTGTTAGCTAGAGATATAAAAGCTACTTGTCTATGCCTTCCTAGAATATTCTAATTTAAAAATACACACTAAGTTAAAGTAAAAAGCATACAAATTAGCTAATTTGTCTATGTTCTAATGCAAAATGACTCCGAACAGCTCTCACTCAAGACACTGAAGTTATTATTACAAACGGAGGCATAACTTGTTTGATATTAATCTACATCTAATTTATTAGTTAACTTATAAACATGTAAAGATTTCAACCCATCAATCCTGGAATACTAGAAATTCTTACCGCTCCAAGTGCTATTCTTTCCACCTCTATAGTCTTGACTTTGACCCTTCTCTCCAGTGTAGTACAGGGAAATAGACCGCCCGTCTATCTCTGTTCCCTGCTTTTCTTCCAAGGTTTTCTCTGCATCAGCTTCTGTCTTAAATTCAATGTAAGCAATCCTGCAACAATGGGGGAGGTAATGAAGAACTCGTTTTTAAAAACTGTTTTTTTTTTTTAAAGATTTTATTTATTTGGGAGAGACAGTGAGAGAACAAACACAAGCAGGGAGAGTGGGAGAGGGAGAAACAGGCTTCCTGACACGGGGTTTGATCCCAGGATCTCAGGACCACCAACCAAGCTGATAGCAGACGCCCAACAACTGAGCCACCCAGGTGTTCTAAAAACTGTATTTTTTTTAACACAAATGTTTTAATCTCAGCAACAAAACCTTGTTTCAAACAAACTGAAAGGTTCTGGTTTTCTGCCATGTTCCACTTTTCAATGAAAACTTTCCTCCCATACTACACAAGGCTGCCAAGTACACCTTCAAAATTTGTTCATGATAACCCCACCTCACTGCATAACTCCTATTACTTACAAAGCTAAGCACATTGCAGTTAGTTTATACATATATGAGCTCGCCTTTTAAAATCACATTATGGATTAAGTATATTATCGCCACTGTACAGATAGGAAACAAGCACTGATTAAAGGTTAATTTGTCCAAAGTCACACACCTTGGAAAGTGAGATCAAAATTATGAAATCAGGGAAATGCAATTATTGTAATAAAACCCCACATTCCATAGACACAAAACATACCCTTTACTCTTTCCATCCTTGCTGACTAATCTGATCTCCACAGCATCTTCAAATACTTCTTTTAATTCATCCTGAGTAACTTTGTAAGGCAGATTTTTAGCCAGAAGCGTTCTTGCATCTCGATCTAGATAAAAAGACATTAACTGGAAAGTATGGCCTAAAAGACATTCCCCTCACCCACAAAGATAAACTAATGGAAAAGTTCTGTTCAACAAGTAATCTGAGACCCTACAACTTACAAGGCACTCTGCTAGTATGGAGATGCAGCAATTGCAAAATCACAAACTGCTATCATAACTGAAATCAAACTATGTGTTGAACACTTAAGAGTTGAAATAAGTACTCAATATTTTTTTAATTAAAAAATTATGAACATACATTTTGAAACAAGGCAAGTGAATAGAAAAAAGGTAAAGGATACAAAGAGTTGTTGGGGGACCTAATCTAGTTCCAGTGAGGAAAAGGCCCCTCTTTATTAACCAATTCTTTTTTTTTTAAAGAATTTATTTATTTGACACAGAGAGATCAGATCACAAGTAGGCTGAAAAGCAGGCAGAGAGAGAGGAGGAAGCAGGCTTCCTGCTGAGCAGAGAGCCCCACGCAGGCCTCAATCCCAGGACCCTGAGATCATGACCTGAGCCGAAGGCAGAGGCTTTAACCCACTCAGCCACCCAGGCGCCCTAACCAATTCTTTTTTTAACGAAGTCTATTCTTGCTTACCTGACTTGGGAATTTATATAACCAGCAAGCAGTGGATTTTAACAGATGACTCTTTTAATCCTCACATTATAAGGAAACCAAGGGAAGAAAGCAAAACTATTTAGTCTGGCCACTTAGCTTCCAACTAGATACACACCCAGTAACAAGTTAGAGAGCAGTATCACAGTATCAGTTACCTGAAGCCTTACATACCTTTCTTACTGTCTTTTCCCTTTGGTTTTTCTAGTTTAATTTCATTGCCAAAGACTTTTAAACCAGTGAGCTCCAAAGCTTTTTCCAGGTCTTCAGCAGATTCAAAATCCACATAGCCAAACTTCCTTTAAGGTGGTTTATGATGAAAAAAAGCAAAAGTATAAGTGGGGGAAAACCCCATAAAAACACGAGCTACAGAACACATACTGGGAGAGCAGTAACACTAAAAATTGAGGATGCAAACAACGATTAAGTAAAAAAGCACCTACATTGTTAACCAAAGTCAAGGCTCTGTAAACTGCTGCTCCAGAGCAAAGCGTAAACATGGGGAACTGAGGCAAGTTTACCTTTGAGGTCATTATTGGCATACTGTTCATAACAACTGATATGAACTGACAAAAGAACCTGTTTTAAGCACTAAGAAAACCCAATCTAAAACCATTAACTATTACAGCTCTTTAAATCCAATACCTTTTTTTCCATAAGATTTTGAGAGAAACATGTGGGGGAGGGGCAGAGGAAGCAGCACACTCCCCACTGAGCAGGGAGCCCAATTCGGCACTTGATCCCAGTTCCCTGGGATCCTGACCTAAGGCAGACGCTTAACTGACTAAGCCACTCAGGTGCCCCAGCTCCAGTATTTTTAGATTGTTCTAGAAACAGAAACATCAACTTATTCGAAATTTAGTGCATTAACAAAATTTAAAGGAGATTTTGGAAACTTTGATTTGGGATTTTGTTTCGATAATCTAATAACTTAACTCGTAAGTGTCTAATATTTAAAGATCTGCAAACCCAGAAGCAATGTGCATAACTCCTTCATGCTCACCTAGACACACCAATTCTGACATCCACAACAGCAAGATCATTTTTAGCAAAAAGGTCACTGATGCCTGTTTTTAATTCAGGAGCAGATTTGCTGAAGTTCAGGTTTCCAACAAAAAGATTGAATGACGTAGTTGGTTCGGTAGCTGCGCAAAATATAAACTCAAATTAGTCTATCTGTAAAGTATGGCAAGAACTTAAACTTCCACTATGCCATTTCTACACAGAGCACATCAGGCATCACAGTATCACATCAGGTTTCAGTATTAAGTCCCTTTGTTGTTCATCACTTGTGCTATTAGGTGTCCTAACCCTCCCTAATCCCCCATTCCCATTTACCTTCTACTTTTTGCTTCTTGGCTTCAGGAGCTGCTTTCTGTTTGGCCATTTCCTTCTTTCGTTTTCCAGGTGCTTCTTTAACAGGCTCTGGACAAGATTTCAAACGATCTGGTTATCAGTGAGTAGTCACACATAATGAAGAGCCTCACCCCCCTTTTTTTGTAAAGTAACCTCTGTGCCCAGCATGTGGTTCCAACTCATGACCCCACGATGAAGAGCTGCATGCTCTACCAACTCAGCCAGCCAGACGCCCCTTGAAGTTGTTTCCCTTAAAGTTTTTAGGGTGTACTTCAGAATCAAACTTATTACCTTCCTCCTCTTCCTCCTCCTCTTCCTCTTCTTCCTCATCCTCATCCTCATCTTCCTCATCCTCATCCTCATCATCTTCATCGTCATCATCATCCTCTTCATCTTCATCCTCAGCTGTGCTCTTGGCCTTCACAGGAACAGCTTTTGCAGGGGCTTTCTTCCCTTTGGCTGGTGTAGTTTCCATAGCTTCTTCTTCAGAGTCTGAAAGTGATGCAACTTAAGTCAAAAACTCAAGAGAACGCTACCAAAACAATTATTAGTTCTAGGAAAATCTAAAGGAAATGTAATCCTATCCATACCACTGTGCTTAGGAAATTATGGAAGGGATTAACAGATTGGTTGGAAGCAAAATCTGCCACTGTGAAAAATACAACATGTGCCACATTAAGCATTTTCTCGGGAGCAGGCGATCATTTTGGGTAACGTAAGTCTAGTATACCACAAACACCTCAGAAAATCCCTGGAATGGTTTTCATCTAACTCCCAGGTTGTCACGGAATACATAGCATTACTGCCAAAACCTCACCCCTAATGTATCTTACAAAAGTAGCCCATGAACTAATGAAAGAACTCCTTACCATCTTCATCCTCATCTTCATCATCCTCCTCATCGTCTTCATCTTCCTCCTCCTCCTCCTCCTCCTCATCATCGGAGGCAGGGGTGGCAGCAGCTGCTTTCATCACCGCTGGCTCAAATTCATCCTCATCTTCATCCTCATCTTCCTCCTCCTCCTCTTCACTGTCATCATCTTCTTCCTCGTCACTGTCTTCCTTCTTAGCATTTTTACCATTCTTTGCTCCTTTGGCTGGGGTGGCTGCTCCTTTCTTACCAGGGGTTGCTACCAATGCCTTGCCTGGTGTGGCTCCCTTCTTGCCAGGTGTTGCTACTGCTTTGGCAGGCGCAACGGTCTTTTTGGCTGGTGTAGCCGCTGCCTTTTTGCCAGGGGTAACAACTGCTTTCTTGGCCGGTGTGGCAACTGCGACTTTTTTTGTTGGGGAAACCATCACCTTCTTTGCTGGAGTGGTGGCAGCCTTCTTGCCTTTTTTCTGAGGAATGATAACCTGAAAAAATAAATAAAACCAAACACAAGGCTGTTTCCAAGCCCAAAAAGACGGCCTTGGTCTCATGAATGACTAACTTCTGGAACTGGTTCTGGCTCCAGACCACATGCATTGGACGTATGTTAGCATGTTAAACTACAGGGCCATGACACGGATCCTTCCATGTGCCTGAAATCACAGGCTTCGTCTTCAAGTAAGATACTCGAGCGTAAGAAACCCCTCTTAATAATTAAAATACCTCATACATTATAACCCTATCTTTAAAGCAGCACGGCCTAACATGGACTCTGACAACAGACTACTTGGACCCCACCTGCCACTGTATGACAGCCTTAGGTAAGGCTTTTTATTTTAAGCCTCAACTTTTTTTCCCTCTTCTGTAAAGGATAACAGCATCAACTTTACATATTATTAGAGATTATGAGTTGACATATGTAATTATAAGTCTTGCAAATAAAAAGCTCTACTTGTTAAGTGCTACAAAACCATTTAGAGGCCCTACAGTGGGTGGTGGTATGAAGTTCACTGAAGGCTCATTCTTAAAACCAGAAAATGAGTATCAAATACACTGGACAGTTAGCCCTTGCAAAACTAATACAAAGAGTGAGCAACTTAATAAAAATATCTACATCTAAGTTAAACTTTTTGCTCACTGCCAGTTTTACTGGGTAATTATCAGTAAAATCTTGATTAAATTCTACACAAGAAATCTGAACACAAATACACTGGTTAGTTGTCACCCACACCAAGAAGTACAATAATCATTATCAGAAAGCTCGTATACAATGGTATGGAGACTAAATCCCGTTCGGAGGCTGGGAAAATAATTACAATAATTACAGCTCCTACTACTATTATTCTGGTAAAGCTAACCTCAAACCTGAATACAGTGTGCAGCAATGCCACTGACTTAACAGTTAACAGTCCAGGTTCTTTATTCATCTAGAATGTTAGGTTAACAAACTCTAAAACAACGTCACCACTTGACACAACATATAACACCAAGCCCTACGCAGTGCTCATGAAAAGAAGACTCCCAATCTTTTCTCAAATTCAAATACTTACCTATATCAACATATCAACGAAGAGCCTGGGAAACAATCATCTCAGCAGGCCATGGATGAATGAATATCATCTTATTTTTGTCAGTATTTTCAGACATCCAATACCACCTATTTTAACTCTCCATTTCAAAGTGGAACAAACCTCTGCATTAAGTCACATATAATTACCTCTTCTCCACTGCTATCATCATCTTCATCTTCTGACATTTCCTCATCTTCACTGTCTTCTTCTACCTCCTTTGGGGGAGGAGCCATTTTCTTGGGGTCAGTTTGATTTTTACCAGCCTAAAAGAGACATTTAGCACATTACACCTACATCTCACACCATTCCTATTTTGCCATCACTCTTCGGAGTAAAAAGCGGTCACGTCCCTTTCTTAAAAAACCCTGTCTTTCCTACCGCTAGAGATAAAGCTTACCAGGAAAACTATGAGGTCAACGTTAAAACAGAAACTGTCGACCCCCACCCCACTACTCCTGTCAGGTTTTACAAAAGCCCAAGCATGAAAAGGCAGCTACAACGAAATTACCTCCCTCCTCACTCTGCCTTCGTTAAGCACGTCCGTTTTTAAAACTATACTTGCAAAAGCAACCATTACCTCACGCACGGATCTAATTGACTACAACTGGCCAATTTTAACGGCCAACAATCCATAGCCCTTCACCGGCGGGGAGGGAAACTACGCCTGAAAAAAAGCCTTTGGTGAATTCTGGCACCACATCCCACACTGTCGCCCGAATCCAAATACAGGGGAGGATCTTTAGACAACTTAAAAAAAAAAAAAAAACCCAGACCTCAACCTTACTGCCTTCGGTCCTCCCGAAAGTTCTGTCCCGGGGTAACCACCCCGCCCCTTCCAGGCCCGTCGGGGCCACGTGGGGATAGAGCCCGCAGTTCACCATGTGCGCGCTGCACGGCACCGGAAGCACGAGGCAAGGCCTCCTCCCGCAGCCCGCCTCGTGTCCCCCCGTCCGGCCGGAGCCGGCGTTCCGGGGGCCGCAGGGCCGGCGTCTAAAGCAACCCCGCCGCTCTCCGCCTCACCGCCAGCTCCCGTCCGCAGACGCCGGCACACACGCGGCGCGGCCCACGTGGCGCGCCGCGGCACGTGCGTCAGGAGGCGGGGCCCCGCTCGGGCCCGTCGCAGGAGTTGGGCATCATCCCTCCACCCCGGGGCCCAGCGCCCCCTCCCCACTCAGTCCCCAAGTCTTTCCGCGCCGCATCCACCACCCGCCGAACCTGCCGAAGCGCTTCTCCGCACGGCCCTAGCGCCAAAAGCCGCGAGACCTCCCCGCTAATCGCGCGAGATTTCCCGCAGCATGGCGCCCTCGAACGCGCCCCGGACGGCGCGCAGGCCCTCCTCCTCGCGGCGCCGCGCGCGCGCTCCTCAGAAAGCAGGCCTCGTCGTCCATGCTTGCGCAAGCCGTCTTCTTACCTTCGCGAGCTTCACCATGATGGCGGCTTATGCCGGCGGAGCGTGTGGCGGGCAAGTGGCGCAGACGAGCCTAGAGGAGCCCCAGCGACGTCGATGGCGGCCGCTGGTCCAGAAGATCCCGGAGCGCGTACGCTTGGCTGCTAGCTACCGCTCGAGACTGAGGCGAAAGACTGAGCCTGCCCAGTAATCGCCTCTGGAAAGGCGACGACGGCGCCCTCGTGACTCCGTCTCGACCAATCACAGGTCGCGCCCAACCCCTGGCCCAATCGCGAGCCTCTACCCGAGAACGGCGCGGGGCGGGGCGCAGGCGGGAGTGGGCGGGCCGAGGCGGGCCGGGGAGTGGGGAGGGGATTCGGTGGCGGGGCCCTGGGGGCGGGACTCGCTTTGTGCAAGGCCGGCGTTGATTGGGTGGTGGGCGCGCGGTGCCCGAAGTGCTCTTCCGCGGCCTGCTCTCCGGGCGTCTGCGCCGTGGGACGGACGGTTTTGGCGCCGCTTGTTCCCGAGCCCCGGGCGGTTGGCGGAGGCTGGTCTCGGGCTCCCGAATGTGTCGAGGTCCTGGCGACTCGGGAGGCCTTGGAGGTGCTGCGCGGCTCCGGCCCGCTCCCCACGCTGAGCCGCCCGGCGGCCGTGCAGAGAGCAGTTCGCCCCCGGTTTCCCGCTGAGGAGCCCGAGACCTCCGGAAACTCGGGGACCGCAAAGGTTCACAGCGCCCTCGTTGGAGGCGCACGTCAGCCCCGCCCGCCAACGAACCGGGCCCAGAAACTCCCCGTCCGCAGGTGGTTCTCTCCCGGGCCACGTGTCCGAAGCTGCCGCCTGAGAGCTGTGAATAAACAGTCGCCTATGTCTGTGAGCTGGTGCACAAACAGCACATTTAATGCCAAGTAACCTCACGCACTAGGCATTTCTCCCCATGAGGAGCAGGCCCAGAGAGAGAACTTTCTGGTGATCACCAGGAGTCATAACTGGGAACCTGGCCGAGCACAGGGCCACCCCTTTAGACCACTCACAAGTCCCCTTATGGTTATGTGGGCCTCAAGCATACATTAAAATGTGGCTGTGGTTTCGGTATCACCAAATCGTCCAGGAGACGGTCAAAAAAGCCAAAGGAAAAGTTCCCTCGATGGCGGAGGCACAGAAGGTTCTTTCCGTTGTGCTTTTGCCGATTACTTTGATGGGTCGCTGTGGGCAAACTTCACTGGTGCCAGATGTAACGCAGAGCACTCCCTGCAGTACAGAGCCTGCCTGGGACTTATCCTGGGCATCTGGCACCTGAAATGTTTCTACAAAACCATGCCCGATACCTTCAGCTATGACGATATTTCCATAATTGAACTGTTCAGAGTCACCTCTGGAGATTCTAATTAAAGAGGTTTGGGCTGGGGACCAGGATTTTGTATTTTAACAAGGGCCCATGGGGATTCTTGTGAGCAATCTAGTTATTTTGCAATTCTTAACTAGCATACTCCTGGGACTTCAGTATGTAGGAAATCCACAGCTACTCATGGGGGTTCCGATCAGGGAGGAGCCTGGGGCCTGTTCTGGGGTCAGCACCCTGCTTTCTGACCTGTGGAGATCCCCGGAGGAAGTTCATTTTCTGAACTCTGAGATAGGGACCAGGGGACACTTCCTGGGTTATGGGGACAGAAAGAATGGCATGGGCCAAGGCATGGTGGAATTAGACCCTGGGGGTTTTGGGGGTTTTTTGTTTCTGTTTTGTTTTTAAAGATTTGGTTTATTTGACAGAGCATGGGAGGGGGCAAGGAGAGACGGAGAAGTAGGCCCCCTGCTAATTAGGGGACCCGATGAGCGACTTGATCCCAGGACCCCTAGATTATGACCTGAGCTGAAAGCAGATGCTTAACCGACTGAGCCAAGACTGTGGTGTTTTCAAGCAGTTTGGCACAGAGCAAGATTAGGGCACTCATGGGAAGAGGCTGGAGAGAGAAGCAGTAGGCATGATCAAGTGAAAATAGTCTAGAAACATTGGAGTGGCTGGCTCCTTGTTCAGATCTGTTTATATCACCTCCTAAGAGGTTTTCCCTGACTCTCTAATGAAAAGTGCCACCCAGGGACTCCCTATCACATCACCCTAATTGAGTCATCTGCAAGTACATATTACTACCTGGCATTTTTCTTGACTGTTTATTGTTTGTTTGCTCCCTCCACAGCCATGAGAACATAGATTTTGTTCTCTGCTATATTCCTGGTACCTAAAGCATTGGCAGACGCAAGTAGAGGTGAAAATTATTGAATGAATGAGTGAATGAATGAATGAATGAAAATGATTTAGGTAAAAGAAGTAGTGGGAAGATCCGGTATGGTTTAGTGTTCAAGTCCCTTGCTTTGGAGTCAGCCTGGGATAGAAAAATAGTAATGCTTAACATTTATATAACACTTTATTAAATTCCAAGCAGTATTCCCGTTTTTTACATGTTGATTCATTTATAAGAGGGTTGCCTCTGTTTTATAGAACTAGGGCATAGAGAGGTAAATCAACTTGTCCAGGGTCACATAGCTAGTAAGTAGAGGAGCTAGGACCCTACGCATCCCAGGTTCTTCATCTATGAAATGGGGATCATAATAGTACCAGGCTCTTGGGTCAGTATGGTATTAAGTGAGGTGCTGCATGTATTTTTTGAGGGTACATAATCAGCCCTAAGCCCTGAATTAATTTTTTTGAAGATTGATTTATTGGAGCGCCTGGGTGGCTCAGTGGGTTAAGTGTCTGCCTTCGTTCGACTCAGGTCATGATCTCAGGGTCCCTGCTCAGCGGGGAGCCTGCCTCTCCCTCTCCCCACCCCTCCGCTCATGCTCTCATCTATCTCGTTCTCTTTCTCTCTCTCAAATAAATAAATAACATCTTTTAAAAATTTTTTTAAATTATTTTTTAGAGAGAGCACATGGCGAATGGGGGGAGGGGCAGAGGGAGAGCTCAATCCCATGACCCTGAGATTATGACCTGAGCCGAAATCAGGAGTCCGAAGCTCAACCACCTGAGCCATCCAGGTCCCCCAGCCCTCAATTTTTAGCCATTGTTACTATTGACAGACTTGGTGAGGAGAGGAAGCGGCCCAGGCCTGGTGGGAGACATCTGGAAGTGGAAGAAGGCCCAGAGGCAGAATCAGAGCCAGAGAGCGAGTTTAACTTTTTATTCATTTTTTTAAGATTTTATATATTTATTTGAGAGATAGAGCACAAGTGGAGGGGAGGGGCAGAGGGAAAGGGACAAGTAGGCTCCCCGCTAAAGCGGGGCTCTGCGCAGGGCTCCATCCCAGGACCCTGAGACCATGAGCTAAGCCAAAGTCAGACAATTAACTGACTGAGCCGCCCAGGCGCCCCGAAGAGGGTAGTTTTAGAAGCCAAGGAAAGAAAGGGTTTCAAGAAAAAGGGAAGAAAGAACAGTGTTCACTGCCATAACTTCAAATGAGGGGAGGTCTGAGAGGGTCTGCTAGCCGTGGCATTGAGAAATGACCGAGATGCTGGCAAGGCTTGTTTCCTTGTGCTGGGGCAGAAGCCACTGTGGCCATGCGTGGAGAGCTGGCGGCGCTAAGTGCAGGGTGCCCTTGGAGGAAGCACGCTTGCAAGAGGGAATGTTCCCTCCACAATGCTGTTCAAGGAAGAAGAGGAACTTTGGGATAGCCTGTGGAGGAGCCAGTAGAGGGAGGGTGGGAAAGAAAACGAGAGGACAGAGTAAGTGAGGAAGGTTTCTTGAATAAAGGTCCAGACCAATTTGAGACTAAAGGTAAGAGTACCTGTGTAGCTACCAGTAAGTCCATCCCAGAATGTGGGTTGGGGGGTGGCGGCAGCAAGGTTGACCTGACAGTCTGGCTCAGGATGTGTCTTCCAAGTGCCCAGACAATGCCTGGTGCATGAAAGGTGCTTAGTAAACAACCACTCATTGCACAGAGTGTGGGGGTCAGAATCATGGTAGCTCCCGTCGTTGGGAGAATGGGAGGTTGTCTTCTGAAAGGAAAGGGAGGGTGTGGGATGGGAGTAGGGAAAAAGGAGGGGACACTCTTAAACGCCCAAGGATGGAACTGAAAGTCATGCAAAGGTTGGGGCGCCTGGCTGGCTCGGTTGGCGGAGCATGAAAGTCTTTTTTTTTAAGATTTTATTTATTTATATGACAGAGAGAGAGAGATCACAAGTAGGCAGAGAGGCAGGCAGAGGGAGAGGGGGAAGCAGGCTCCCTGATGAGCAGAGAGCCCGATGTGGGGCTCGATCCCAGGACCCTGAGATCATGACCTGGGCTGAAGGCAGAGGTTTAACCCACTGAGCCACCCAGGCGCCCCATCATGAAACTCTTGATCTCAGGGTTGTGAGTTTGAGTCCCATGTTGGGTGTAGAGATTGCTTTAAAAAAAATCTTTAGAAAAAAAAAAGGTATGCAAAAGAATGTGAATTGCTGCAGCCACTATGGAAAATGATATAGTGGTTTCTCAAAAAATTAAAAAACAGAGCTCCCATATGATCCAGCAATCCCACTTCTGGGTGTATTTCCAAAGGAAATGAAAACAGGATCTCAAAAAATATCTGCACCCCCATGTTCACTGAAGTATTATTTACCATAGCCAAGATACAGAAACAACCTAACTGTCCGTCAATGAATGAATGGATAAAGAAGATGTGGTATATACAAAATTGGAATATTATTCAGCCAAAGGAAAGACATTCTGTCATTTGGAATGATGTGGATGGATGCAGAGGTTGTTATGCAAAGTGAAATAAACCAGACAAAAACAAATACAGCATGTTGTCCCTTATATGTGGAATTCTAAGAAAAGAAAAGAAAAATCTAACTCCTAGGGGTGCCTGGGTGGCTCAGTCAGTTAAGTGTCTGCCTTCAGCTCAGGTCATGATCCCAGGGTCCTGGGATCAAGCCCCGCATCGGGCTCCCTGCTCAGCAGAAAGCCTGCTTCTCCCTCTCCCACTCCCCCTGCTTGTGTTCCCTCTCTCGCCGTCTCTTTCTGTCGAATAAATAAATAAAATCTTTTTAAAAAAAAAAAAACCTAACTCCTAGAAACAGAGCAGAAAAGTGCTTGCCAGGGTTTGGGGGATTGAGGAAACAGGGAGAGGTTGGTAAAAGGGTGCAAACTTTCAACTGTAAGATGAAGAAGGTCTGAGGAGCAAACGTAAAACATAGTGTCAACAGTTGAAAATACCATATTGTAGAACTTGCTAAGAGTAGAACTTCAGCATTCTCACCAAAACAGAAGAGATAAGTATCTGAGCTGACGGATGTGTCCATTAACTAACGGTGGAAATCCTTTCAGTGTCTACATATATGAAATCACCACGACACGTCCACTTTAAATATCCTACAATTCTAAATGTCAGTTATACCTCAAAGCTGAAATTTAAAAGACAGACGCAGAGCATCTAAAAATGAATAACAGGTAAGTAAACACCAGATGAAATAAATTGCTTATAGCCAGAACAGGGAAGAGCAGATGATAGCTTTGAACAGAATGACGCCCTTCAGGGTGGACCTCCCTCGCAAGGTCCAGATGCACTAGACCTTGGATGAGGGCAAACTGCAGTGTGAGCCTGCCCTAGCATCTAACGGGGGGCAAACGGGAGATACTGCCCCTCCACTCGGTGCCCTTCTGCCTCTGTGTTTTTCATGTATGAAACGAAGGCAGGAATTACTTTTCCCTCTTCCAAGGATGTGGCTGAGTATTAAGAGGAAAGCCAAGATGCCTCAGATCCACATCCTCAGGGGTTCTAAATCGGAGATTCTAGAAGGAAAACCATAGATGGCCTGCCGAAATGCCCAGAAACTTAAGTAAGGCTCCCTCCAGTGAGGTTCACCTGCAGCCAGGATTCCAATGCTCTTCTGTCCCTCTAGAGGGATAACCAGGAGAGTGTTAGGGGCATAGGAATTTTGTTTCCAAATGCTGCCTTTTTTTTTTTTAAGTTTTCTAAAAATGACTTATCTGTTGTATTGCAAAGCACACCCATGGTATAAAGTACAAACAGTTAAAAAAGATACACAGTAAATGGTCTCCTCCCTCCCCACCCCCTGGCCACTGTATCCCAGGACAGAGTCAACAGCAGTCTCTTGCATAAACTTCCAGATTCAAGCATTGCATTTGCAAAGAGACACGTGCGCATTTATTATATTGAATGCAAATGTACATACTGTACACTCATGTGAACTTGCCCTTCTTTTCTACCGACTAGATTTATCTCGGAACTCCACACCAGCGCTTGCAAAGCTGCCCCGCCCTTTTTAATAGCCACAGAGTGTTCCTCGTGTGGAAGGATCCTTTATTTAACTATTTATCCTTCCTCTGGGCATTGCGGTTTGTTTGCTCCGTGTTGCTTCTCCAAACTGCCAGAGTCAATAAACTTTTTACGCACTTTATTTTGCACATATCCAATGATACCTGCAGAATACTTAAATGGAGAACAGTGGGGTCAACGGGTAGGGTCTTTCCCATCTCGATCGATGCTCTCCCAAGTGTGGCTTTTGGTTGGGGTTTTCGGTGGCGGCTCGGGCCAAGGGCGATGCCCCCTGCCCTGGGCACTCGGGTATCTGCGCCCCCAGAGCTCCGGGGCCGAGACCGCACTGTACATCTCTGCAGAGGAGGAGGGTGGGGGAGAGGTGTGAGGTCACCACATCTGCTGGGGTATCACTCTCATTTTTTTCCGAGAATTTTCACACGGGGAGTCTGACCAGTCTCTGACACCAGCCCACAGCCTCCGTCCGGTACTGCCTCGAAGAGCCACTGGCCACCTCTTCTCTCCGCCGCTTGGCCTCCCCGCTGCCAGCCCCGTTGTCAGCCCCCACGATGGGCTGCACCTGTCTGCACTGAGGAGCCCGCTCTGGGCCTCCAAGGGCACCTCTGCACCCCCGAGACCCATCCGGCCACAGTGGGGCTCACATCAGCCAGGGGGGGGGGTCCCACAGCCCACTGGAGGAAGTTTGTGCATCTTTGGAAGGGTAAACTCCAATTCCCAAATCCAGATTTCCAGGAACCCAATGCCTCAGTTAGGCTCCAAGCAGCAAAGAAAAATCGCCTCAGGTATCTAAAACAAAGGGAGTTTAAAGCAAAGAGTTGGCTGAAATTGCACAGAACTGCTGGGAAGCCAAGTGGGGCATAAGGCACAGGCAGAAAGCCACTGGTCCACTGAAAGGCCACGGTGGAGGGACTGGGGGCTGCTTCCCGGGCAGCTGCCCAAAGCAGAGGGTCTGCGCTCTGGGCAGGGGGAGGGGAAGGAAGGATGCCAGGCAGCCGTGGGCACGGCACTGGCCTTCAGAGGAATTCACAGCCTCAACTCCAGGGCGCCCAGCCTGCCTGAGCCCAGAGGCCTGGGGTGTCTGCCTTTGTCTTCTCTCACAGCCGGAGCCAGCCCTCGGCTCCACCCCACCCCCCACCCCCCACCCGTGGCCAGGCCTGCCCCCAGGAGAGAAATCCTGTATGACAACCATCCTGCTCCCAGCAGGGTCCCAGGAAGTCTTCCCTGAGCTCCCGGGGGTCCCACCCCCCCAGCACCGAACCAGCCTCTTGTCTCCAGGGGCTCCTCCCCCTCCCCTCCCTTTGGGCTGTTAGCCTACCCTCTACTTCACAGAGGAAAACAGACCTCCCCAGGGCCGTCTCCCAGCTTGATTTCCATCTAGCCAAGTCCCTCGCTCCCCTTCAAGGATCCAGGAAGCTGGAATCATTTCTAAAACCACACCCTTTCTCCTGAGGCCTCCCGTGCTCCTGGGGGTCCACCGCAGTGATCACCCTCAGCCACACCTGCCACTCAATGCCTCCTCTCTTCTGTCATCCTTCACGGGAGCAAGCTTCTGGAATCCTTGAGAAAAGCTGCACCAGTCCCTCTCAGGCCCTCCAGCCTCTCGCTCTGGGGGGCCCCACACAGCCCCTTGGTTGCTAGCCCAAAGCACACTTCAGATCTTATCTTTCTGGACCTCTCTGCGGCTTCTTTCTCTTGACCACATCTTCTCCCCTGCCTCCTTCCTCCTCCCTTCCATCCTCTCCTGGGATCGCCTTGTGTCCCCATGGCCTCAGCTCCCTTCTGTGGGCAGCCTGCCTCTGGCGCTGCTCCGCCATCATGGTTCTACCTCCCAGTGGATGACGGCCACCTCATGGTGACCAAACCAGGGTCTCTCCAGGAGTGACTTCCTCCTGGGCTCCAGACTCCTTAGCCCTTTGGCCTGCTAGACATCTCCCTTCGGTGTCCCACAAATCTTCAAAGGCAGAGTGCCACGAACTGGAGTCAGCTTTCTCCTCCAGGCTGAACTGCAGCCTCTCATACCTCAGTAAAGGCAACACAGCCAGCAGCCCCCTCCCCTGACCTCAACCCTCTCAGTCAAGAGCCAGACGTGTGGTTGACCAGACCCTCTCCCTCAGGTCCAGCAGCAGACACCCCCCAAAGCCTGGCCTTCAGGGGTCTTTGGAATCAGTCCTCACCCTTCCCACAGCTTCTGCCTCCTCAAGCCCCATCACCTCCCACCTGCATGAACACCTCCCTGACACCAGTCTTGCCCCGTATCTTGAACTATCCGTACAGTAGCCACCTCGCTTTTTTAATCAACAGATACAAATACATTCTTCTAATTAAAAGGTTCCAATGACTTCTCATAGGGAGCAGGATAAAATCCAGGGCCTTAGCCCACCACTGAAAACACGGGATCAGTAATGCTGATATTACTTTCGCCTTAGGCTCCAGTATGGCTGGTACGGCACTGTTACTGATCCTGTCTTCATTGAAAATGTGATATTTTGGGGGCGCCTGGATGGCTCAGTCAGTTAAGCGTCCAACTCTTGGTCTCAGCTCAGGTCTTGATCTCAGGGTGGTGAGTTCGAGTCCTGCATTGGGCTCCATGCTGAGTGTGGAGCCTACTTTTTAAAAATTTTTAAAATATGGGACACCTGGGTGGCTCAGTTGGTTAGGCATCTGCCTTCGGCTCAGGTCATGATCCCAGAGTCCTGGGATCGAGTCCCACATCGGGCTCCTTGCTCAGTGGGGAGCCTGCTTCTCTCTCTGCCCCTGCCCACCACTCTGCCAGCTTGTGCTCTTTCCCTCTCTCTCTGACAAATAAGTAAATAAAATCTTTTAAAAAAATTTAAAAATAAAGAAATTTAAAATTTAAAAATAAAAATAAATCGATATTTTGTTCATGTATTTTCTTTTTTTTTCAAAGATTTTATTTGTTTATTTATTTATTTGACAGAAGAGAGAAAGAGAGAGCACAAGCAGGGGGAGAGGCAGGCAGAGGGAGAGGGAGAAGTAGGCTCCCGCTGAACAGGCAGCCCAATGTGGGGCTTGGTTCCAGGACCCTGAGATCATGACCTAAGCCGAAGGCAGACACTTAACTGACTGAGTCACCCAGGCACCCCTGTTCGTGTATTTTCTTGTATTAATTTTGATTTTTAAATCTTGCATTATAATATCATGTTGATTACTGAGGTTTTGGCTTTAAATTTTATACCCAACTGCCTTGTTTGCCCTCATCCTACTCGTGGTCCTGTGCCCTGCTATGACCTCCAGGATTCAGCCAACTGGACTAATAGCCTTCTCCCAGTAGGCCCCCTGCCTAAGATGACCTCCCCATCCCTGGCCTCCTGGTCAACCCTCAGGACTCAACCATCTCTTCCAGGAGTCCTCCTGGTATCCCTGGACTGGGGTGAGTGCTTTTCTTTGCTCCTAAAACACCAATCACAGCACATATCGATGCATATGCTTACATGGCTGTCTCCCCACTCAGCAATGAGTTTCTTGGGGTTATGCAGAATTTATCCTAAAAGGATTCATCTTTTATTGGTGCTCAATAAATACTGATTTCATGAATAATGTCCAAATGCCCTAGAGCCACAGGAGGAACTTCATGACTAGCCATGGAGATCTCCAGAACTCCAACCAGTGTTCCAGAGACTATGAGGATCCCAGATACTCCAGAGAACCAGGCAGCTGCCTCCAGTCCTACAGACTAACCCCAGCCTGTGGCCACCTTGTTGGACCAGTGGTACCCTTCCCAGCCAGGTACTCCCTCTCCTGAATCTCCACTGTCCCCGACTTGGCCTCAGCCTCTGTCCCCATCCAGTCCTCTGGCTGTCCTCCTGGCATTAGGGCCCTGCCCTGTCAAAGAATTGAAATGTATGGTTGACAGAATGTCCAGGTGGCTCAGCTGGTTAAGCGTCTGCCTTCAGCTCAGGTCAGGATCCCAGAGTCCTGAGATCAAGCCCCACATCGGGCTGCCTGCTCGGTGGAGAGCCTGCTTCTACCTCTCCCTCTGCCTGCCACTTCCCCTGCTGTGCTTTCTCTCTCTGTGTCAAATAAATAAATAAAATCTTTTTTAAAAAATTAAAATAGAATTACCATATGATCCAGCAATACCACTTCTGGGTATATACCCCAAAGAATTACAAACAGGGTCTCAAAGACATTTGCACACTCATGTTCAATAGCCATGTCTGGCTATTATTCACAACAGCCAAAAGGTCCCAAATGTCCATCCACAAGTGAATGGATAGGGGCACCTGGGTGGCTTAGTCGGTTAAGCGTCTGATTGGTTAAGTGTCTGCTTTCGGCTCAGGTCATGATCTCGGGGTCCTGGGATCGAGCCCCGTGCCACTCAGCGGGGAGTCTGCTTCTGCCCCTCCTCCTGGTCATGCTCTCTCTGTCTCAAATAAATGTTAAAAAAATGTTTCAAGTGAATGGATAAACAAAATGTGGTATATACACATACACACACACATATACACACAGTGGAATATTATTGAGGCTTAAAAAAAGAAAGGAAATTCTAACCCATGTTATGACCTGATGAGCGTTGGAGACATTATGTTAAATGAAAGAGAAGTGTCACAAAAGACAAATACTGTATGCTTTCACTTCCATGAGTTATCCAGAGTAAATTCATAGAAACAGAAAACAGGATGGCTGTTGCCAGACGCTGGGAGGTCGGGGGGAATGAAGAGTTATTGTTTAATAAGCATAGAGTTTCAGGTTTGCAAGATGAAAAAGTTCCAGAGTTTGGTTGCACAACAGTGTGAATATACTTAACACTACTGAACTGTACACTTAATGTTTAAAATGGTAAATTCCATTTCATGCTTATTTTACCACAATTTTTTAAAAGATAATTTTTAAAATAAGAAATACATTCAAGAAACCAAAAAATATAAAAGGACAGATGGTAAAAAGTGTCTCCTGCACTCCTGTCTCCCAAATTTCCTGACTCCTATTCCTTTATCTTGCACAGGTAACTACTTTTTAAACGCATCAGCCATAAAGGGCAAAAGCAATATAGTTGTCTCAACAGACGCAGAAAAAGCATTTTACAAAATCCAACACCCTTTCATGATAAAAACACTCAACAAAGAAACAGAAGGTTACTTCCTCAATCTGATAAAGGGCCATCTAGAAAATTTCCACAGCTAACATCACACTCAATGGCGAAAGACCAAAAGCTTTTCCCCTTAAGAGAAACAAGACAAGGATGTCTACTCTCACCACTTCTTTTCAACACTGTGCTGGAGGCTCTATTCAAGATAATGGGGGTGGGAAAGGCATCTGGTTTGAAAAGAAGAGGTAAAACTATCTCTACTTGTAGATGATATTATCTGATATATAGAAAATCCAACAGGATTCCCCTCAAAACTATTAGAGCTCACAAAAAGTTCAGCAAGATTGTAGGATGTAAGTGTGCAAAAATCAATTTTATTTCTGTAAAGTAGCAGTGAACAATCAAAAGTGGAATTAACCATTTTTCTGAAAGAGAGAGAGAGTGTGGGCAGACAGGGTGGAGGGGCCGAGGGGAAGGGAGAGACTCTTTTTTTTTTTGAGATTTTATTTATTTATTTGACAGAGAGAGAGAGATTACAAGTAGGCAGAGAGGCAGGCAGAGAGACAGGGAGAGGAGGAAGCAGGCTCCCTGCTGAGCAGAGAGCCCGATGCGGGCCTCGATCCCAGGACGCTGAGATCATGACCTGAGCCGAAGGCAGAGGCTTTAACCCACTGAGCCACCCAGGCGCCCATGTAGAGATTATTTTTTTTAAAAAAGTTATTTATCTATGCTGCAACATAGATCAACTTTGAAAACATGATGCTAAATGAAAGAAGCCAGATGCAAAAACCCACATATTTTATGATTCCATTTATATGAAATATCCAAAAAACAGCATGTCTTTTTTTTTAAGATCTATTTTGAGAGAGAGAGAGTGAGAGTACATACAAGCTGGAGGAGAAGTAGAGAGGAGAGGGAAAGAGGCAGTCTCAAGCAGGGAGCCCAACACAAGGCTCAATCCCAAGAACCCGAGATCATGACCTGAGCCAAAACCAAGAGTTGGACACTCAACCAACTGAGCCACCCAGGTGCCCCATCAAATCTTTTTTTAAACCTGTATTTACTGAAGTAATCTCTACACCGAACATGGGGCTCAAACTCACAACCCCCAGATCAAGAAGTACATGATTCCCTAACTGAAGTCAGCCAGGTGCCCCCAAAATCAATAAAGACAAAAAGGATATTAGTGGTTTCCAGGGACTAGGAGAAGGGGGAGTTACTGCTAATGGGGATGGGGTCTCTGTCTGAGATCATGAAAATGTTCTACAAGTAGATAGTTGTGATGTGAATATACAAAAACGAAAACCAAAAAAACCAAACAACACTGTATGCTTTAAAAGGGAGAATATTATGGTATGTGAATTATATCACAATAAAAAAAATTCCACATAAAAATACATTAACCATTGGGCCACCTGGGTGGCTCAGTTGGTTGAGTGACTGCCTTTGGCTCAGGTCATGGTCCTGGAGTCCCAGGATCGAGTCCCGCATCCGGCTCCCTGCTCAGCGGGGAGTCTGCTTCTCCCTCTGACCCTCCCTGCTCTCAAGCTCTCTCTCTCAAATAAATAAATAAAATCTTAAAAAAAAATACATTAACCTTCAAGGAGAACTACAGCTCTCACTGGAGCGGGACTGTATTATTTGTCAACTGACAATGGAAGGGAGCGTAGCAAACACGGAAGTCCAGTTGAGTCCCTTCACAACGTGTCTAGCATCCTCACCCCCCTCACCACGCTGGCACTCCCATGACAGTAAGATCCATTCCCAGCTCCCCAACTCTGCTCTCCAGTCCCTCTGGCTCTCTCCGAAATCTCCAGCCTCACCCAGCCATACTCTCGTTTCCTGGTCCAGGTCTGGTTTCTCTTTGGGACATGAGTGTGAGCCTTTGATTCACGTTGCCGCCGCTGAGATTACCAGCACCCCCAGAGCTCCCACAGGGTGCTGGGCCTAGCTTGGTGCCTGGCAGAGCGGGAGCTCAGTGAATGTTTCTGGAGTGAATTGGAGTTAGGAAGATCCTCGTTGAGGAGACGTCATCTAGACTGAGACCTGAAGGGCCCGTGGGATCTGTCAGCCAGGTAGGTGGGTGAGGGGAGAGTGCCCTGCGCAGGACAATAGCACATGCAAAGGCCCTGGAGAGAGAGGCCGTGCTGAGGACTCAAGGGAGACTGAGGGGCTTGAAAACTCCTGATCAAGAGGAGAGGAAGAGAGCCCACAGCAGACGGGGTTAGAGAGGCAGATGGGGCTTAGACACCTTTCATTGCAAGCAGCTGCTCAAAATTGTTTAAATACCCAAGGAATTCATTGGCTCTCAGCACAGCGAAGTCCTGGGTACCCCGATCCTCAGGACTTCAGGACTGGCTTGATCCAGCAGCTCAAAAATGGCATCCTGTACCTGCTTTTTTGTCTTTCTTTCCCCATCGTTCCATGTCAGCTTTCATCATGGTGGTACATTTCATCATGGTGGCAAAATGTCTCTTGCTGCAGTCAAGCAACGAACCTCATATCTATACACCCTAGGGTCCAGAAGGAGCTAGAGAACATTTTCCAGCAGCCCCAGCCAAAAAAAGTCATCTCCACTGGCCTGGGATTGGAGGCCCACCCTGTGGCCCAGTAATGGGACGATGCTGTGCCTGGGCCACCTGCCCCAGTCCCAGGCCCAGGTGGGTCAGTCCTTGGCCCAGTGGGTACCCTCAAAAGTGATCAGGAGACAAGACAACAGAGAAGGGTCATGGGAGACAACCACAGTAGCCGAAAACGCAAATTCTTATTTTCATTTACTTATCGATGCAGGGAATCATCTCTACTTTGTGGGACTGTAAAGAAGTGAGAGGCTTAAATGTAACAGTTCAATGCTACCATCATCACTAGGGTCTGTAGCTGGTGTGACCTCCGGCAGAATGCCCGCCCGTGCCCACTCTCCAAGGTCCTGCTCTGTGAAGGGAGGTGCAGTGGCCTGATGTGGCCAGCAGGTGGCAGCGCCAAGGCACATCCTGCTTCTGGCCAAGCCCGCCAGCCTGCTCTTGGTAGAGACAGGGGCGGTCTTCTCCAGCCAGATCCTATAGCTGCTGTGCTTTGTCGGGAACCCCGACTTTCAGGTGGCCGCAGGGCCAGCTCCATGGGTGTGTGACCCATATGTTGGAGGGCGCTGGGATTGGTTCAATGCTCCGCTGTTGCTGTCTTGAAACCCTGGCAACCGTTGAACAGGAGCCCTGCATTTTCATTTTGCACTTGGCCCCAAAATTACGGTGCTGGCGGCAGAACTCATACTGTCTTGGGGATCCCCATCACTGCTACTTCTCAGAAGTGTGCTGGGTCCTTCCCTTTGCGGGGTCTTTCCTCAGCCTTCCTGGGGCCCCTGATGCTTGTCTGCCGCCGCTCACCATCCACTGAGAAGCCTAGAAAGGACAAGAACCCTGCAGGGGGAGACGGGAACCCTACATGGGGGAAAAAAATAAATCTCTCTGGTGAAGTCATCCAAGGCCTCCTGCCTGTTACAGCTGCTGGAAACCTTCTGGGTCTTATCTTACTTGACCCTTTGAAATCACTCAATCCCTCTATTCACAGAGTCTCAGGACTAACCTCATTCTCCCGTTTGCCTCCTCACTGCTTCACAGCCATCAGTGTCCCTGGGCTGCCTTCCGTTTCTTTAAAAAGTCACCTACAGCGGTGTAATTTACATACAGTAAGACTCAACCTTTTGGGGTGTACAATTCAATGAGCTTTAGTAAACATGTACAGTCACGGTATAATCCAGACAGAATAATGCCAGCCCCCCAAAGTTTCCCTCCTGCCCTTTTATATCCATCTCCCTTCACTCCCAGCCCCCAGGACCCTTGCTCCACTCTGTCTCTATGGTTTTGCCTTTCCAGAAGGTCATAGAAATGGAACCATACAGGGGCACCTGGGTGGCTCAGTCGTTAAGCATTTGCCTTCAGCTCAGGTCATGATCCCAGAGTCCTGGGATCAAGCCCGCATTGGGCTCCCTGCTCGGTGGGAAGCCCGCTTCTCCCTCTCCCACTCCCCCTGCTTGTGTTCCCTCTCTTGCTGTGTCTCTCTCTGTCAAATAAATAAAACCTTCAAAAAAAAAAAAAAAGAAAGAAAGAAATGGAGCCATACAGCAGGTAGCCTTTGGGGTCTAACTTCTTTCATTTACCATCGGGCCGCTCCCACTACTGAATCTTATGTTTCGGTGTTCCAGGCACAGCCATAGCTGAAAGCACCAGTCTCTGCTGATGACACCCCCCACTGAGCGCCGAGGCCCCTCGGGATCCCTCAGACCAGCTCCTGTGCCCTCAACTCCCCATTGGTCACCAAGCTAGAAGTCTGGGAGGCATCCTTGATTTTTTTTAAAATTTATTTATTTATTTATTTGACAGAGAGAGAGATCACAAGTAGGCAGAGAGGCAGGCAGAGAGAGAGGAGAGAGCAGGCTCCCCGCTGAGCAGGGAGCCTGATGCAGGGCTCCATCCCAGGACTCTGAGATCATGACCTAACCCGGAGGCAGAGGCTTTAACCCACTGAGCCTCCCAGGCTCCCCGGCATCCTTGACTTTGTCTGGCATCCCTCCATCTCTAGAAGTCACCCTCCTCCATCCCCTCCAGCACGGCCTCCATTCAGGCCCTCCCCACCCATACCCCTGCAGGAGTCTCTGGGTTGGTCTCCCTGCCTTCCCGCCCTGGCCTCGCCCCAGTCCAGTCTGCCAGTATCCACCCCCCAATACTGTGAGCACCAATACTGTGAGCACCTGGGGAGGGGGTGCGGTCGCTCAATCTGGCCTCTGCCTGTCTCTCCAGCCTCCCCTCCCTCTGCGCCTCGTCCTCAGAGCCTTGCACTTCCCCCAGTCGGTGCTATTTTTCCTGCGCCAGAGGCAAGACTATTCAACAACTTCACCAGCACTGACGGTGAACTTGATGAAATGACACTGTTAGTGAGTAAGCGGCACCAACAGTATAATAGCGCAAAATGTCCACTAGTGATTTCCAAGAAACTGTTAAGTGTAAAAAGCAAAGTGCAAAAGGGATCTGTAATAGGCTCCCTGTCATGTAAAGAGGGGGAGCCAGAAGATAAACACGTGCAAAAAGAAAAACAGTAGAGCTAAGCACCGAGATTGGTCACTCGGCGGACAATGGGGTATGAAGACGAGAGAGCGGGAGGCCTGGGGAAGCCACACTTCTCTGGACACAGCTGTGTGGTTCTGACTTTAGAATCATGACTGTGTTTTGCACTTCTGAACACATTTTTTAATCCACAAGGCATTGGGAAAGAGGGGGGTGGAGACGACCCGAAGAGGAATATAAACAGGAACAAACGGCTCTAAGTGGGCCACAAATGAAGGATGACCCCGAAGCCACGGGGAGAAGTCACCGAAGCAACTTTAGAAGAGTATTTTGACCATACGCTCTAAGACTAAAGGAGAAAACCTGTACAATATTGTACTCTAAGTAGTAGGTTTATTTTTCAGGGAAGTGTATGTTAGAAATTTTAAAAAATACTGGGGGCACCAGGCTGGCTCAGTCGGGAGAGCATGCAACTCTTGATCTTGGGGTTATAAGTTTGAGCCCCATGTTGGGTATAGAGATTACTTAAAAATAAAATCTTTTGGGGCACCTGAGTAGCTCAGTGGTTGGGTGTCTGCCTTTTTTTTCCCCAAAGATTTTATTTATTTATTTGACACAGAGAGAGAGAGAGAGAGAGAGAGAGAGAGATCACAAGTAGGCAGAGAGGCAGGCAGAGAGAGAGGAGGAAGCAGGCTCCCTGCTGAGCAGAGAGCCCGATGCGGGACTCGATCCCAGGACCCTGAGATCATGACCTGAGCCGAAGGCAGAGGCTTTAACCCACGGAGCCACCCAGGTGCCCCCAGGCATCTGCCTTTTGCTCAGGTCATGGTCCTGGGGTCCTGGGATCAAATCCCTGCATCAGGCTCCTTACTCAGTAGGGAGGCTGCTTCTCCCTCTGCTGCTCTCCCTGCTTGTGTGCTCTCTTTCTCTCTCTCTCTCTCTCTCTCTCTCTCTCTCTCTCTCTCTCTAATACATAAATAAAATCTTTTTAAAAATGTTCTTTAAAATAAAATCTTTTGGGGACACCTGGGTGGCTCAGTCGGTTAAGTGTCTGACTTTGGATTTTGGCTCATGATCTCACGGTCCTGGGATTGAACCCCCTCGGGCTCTGCATCTGCTTTTCCCTCTCCCTCTGTCTCTGCTCCTCCCCGCTCTCTCTTGCTCTTCCACACACTCTCTCTCAAACAGATAAATAAAATCTTTCAAAAATAAAATTTTGAAAAAAATAAACTCAGAAAATGCATGTATCCTAGGATTAAATAGATAAGTAAGTATACTGTGATGAAAGCCAGATTTCTCACTATCAGAAAAACCAGTTATAAATACAGAGAGGGGTCAGCCAGAATAAAGACTGTGGGTTGGGCTGGAAGTAGAGGCATCATTGTGAACTTACGGTTCTCCAAATACAGACAGACGTGTCCAAATAGCTTTTGGTAGGTATCCATGTATATGTACGTGTATTTCCTGACTGTCCACTGAGAGGGCCTGAAAGTCCTCATGCCCAACACCAGTGACCTCACTCAACACCCAGGTCTTGGTGTCTCAGGCCTTTCTACAATGAGAGGCACCACGGCTTCTTGGGGAATTACCATATCCTGGGGGCTGTGGTAAGGAAGTTACAAGGGGAGCCTCCCACATCTTGTGGTGCTAGAAGGTAAGGAAGGGTTCAAATCCTAATGGGGACAAGTGGACCCATGTCAATGGACACAGGAGGCAACTTGAATGGGCTCCCATGCCAAATCTGGGACAATCTGACAGACAAAATAAATAATGATCATAATGGATTATAACCCATAGAAAGAGAAGCTATAGAATAAAACAAAAATCTGATACTCGAATGAAGGAAGGAAAAAAATAAATGAGGGTGAAGGGAAAAGTCTTCCCCACAGAATTCCAACTAATCAATGTAGAATGAGGAAAACTGAAAACTGCCATTTGGCAGATACTCCAGTAATAATTGTTTCAGGCAAGAATCAGCAATAGATGCTAAAATTACCAGGGAAACGTAGGATAAGGAACAGGATATTTAGAGAGTCTCTTAGTATCTCTCCATGAGAGAACTTATAAACAAGAAATACCACAGTGAAGGAACCTGACCAAAACCATCTTAAGCAAATGATCAAAGTTACATCACTAGGAATGGGGCAAGTGGACATCACATGCCTCCTGATGTGAAACACTAAGAAGGATACAACATTTTGGGGTAAGGATATCACACAAGTGGAAACAAAAGAGGAGAGAGAAGGGTTGACTGTGGAGGTGGTCATTCTAAGGTGGGTCAGGAGAGGCTTCTCTGAGGAGGCAACACTGAAGCTCTGACCTCGCTGGTCAGAAGACTTGGAGAGGAATATTCCAGAAACAGCTCGATCCAAGGACTCAAGGCACAGAAAGAAGGCAAGTATCAGCAAAGTGGATAAGAGATCAGGGAGACAGGCAACCTCCTATTACATATGGCTTTGTAGTCCCATGGTAGGTGAGAAGTTTGGAGGAGGGGGTTCTCCTTTTTTTTTTTTTTTAATAACGGGGTATACTACCTATAACAACATGGACCATCTTAATTATTTTTAAGTGTATAATTCAATGGTATGAAATATATTCATAATGGTGTGCAACTACTACAACCAACCAACTCCAGAAACTTCTCAGCTTGTAAAGCTAAAACTCTGTACCCATGAAACATAAAGTTCCCATTCCCCCTCCCACAGACCTGGCAACCAGCATTCTACTTTCTGGTTCTAGGATTCTGACTACACTAAGTATCTCATATACGTGGAATCATCCCGTATTTGTTTGTTTTGTGACTGGCTTATTTTAATTAGCACAATGTTCTCAAGGTTCGTGCATGTTTCAGCATGTGTCAGAATTGTCTTCTTTTTTAAGGCCGAATTATATTCCATTGTATGTATATACCACATGTAGCTGATCTATTCATCCGCTGAGAGACCCTTGGGTTGTGTCCATACTTTAGCTATTGTAAACAAGGGTGACAGTTGCCACCTAATGAGTGTAAGGTGGTATCTCATTTGCATATCCCTATTGATCAGTAATGCTGAGCATTTTTTCATGTGCTTATTGGCCATTTGTACATCTTTGGAGAAATGTCGATTCAAGTCCTTTGCCCATTTTTAAATTGGGTTGTTTGGGTTTTTTTTGTTGTTGAGTTGGAGGAGTTGGGGTTTTATTATAAATGATGAAGGGAAGTAGCAGAGAATGTTAAGCTGGGGAGTAATGGGACCTGATTTGAGCTTTTTGTTTCACCCCATTTTTTTGGTCACTCTGTTGGGTGGAGAATGCTTTGAAGGCAAAGAGTTGTAGATGGAGACACTGGAAGCAGGGAGACCATTTTGGGGCTTTTGTAGAAATTCGAGCAGGAGATAATGATGGTCCCAGTCAGAGGGGGGTTCACTACAAATGGGATTGTAGAGAAGTGGGAAGATTTGAAACCTTAGTTAAGAAGCATAATCAACAAGATTTTGCAACTAAATAGAAATGGGAGGGCGCCTGGGTGGCTCAGTGGGTTAAAGCCTCTGCTTTTGGCTCAGGTCATGATCTCAGGGCCCTGGGATCGAGGCCCGCATCGGGCTCCCTACTCAGCGGGGAGCCTGCTTCCCCCCCCCCTCTGCCTGCCTCTCTGCCTCCTTGTGATCTCTCTCCCTCTGTGAAATATATAAATAAAATCTTTAAAAAAAAAAAAGAAAGAAAAAAGAAACGGGAAAGGAGGGGCGCCTGGGTGGCTCAGTGGGTTAAGCCTCTGCCTTCAGCTCAGGTCATGATCTCAGGGTCCTGGAATGGGGCCCAGCATCGGGCTCTCTGCTCGGCAAAGAGCCTGCTTCCTCCTCTCTCTCTGCCTGCCTCTCTGCCTACTTGTGATCTCTCTCTCTGTCAAATAAATAAATAAAAATCTTAAAAAAAAAAGAAAGAAAGAAAGAAAGAAAGAAAGAAAGAAAGAAAGAAAGAAAGAAAGAAAGAAAGAAAGAAAGAAAGAAATGGGAAAGGATTAAGAAGAAGGAGTCCAAGATGACTGTCAGGGTTCTGGCTTGAGCCAGAACTGGGTGGGTGATGGTACTATTCACTAACATAAAGAAAACCGGGGGTGAATTGGTTTAGGAGTTGGGGAGAGAAATGGTGAATTCAATCGTCAGCACTATACATAGAAGAGGCCTGTGGGATACCCCAGTGGAGAGGTCTAGCAGCTTCCAGGCTGGCATTTAGAAGGAAGAGCCGGGGCACCTGGGTGGCTCAGTCGGTTAAGCAGCTGACTCTTGGTTTCGGCTCAGGTCATGAACTTGGGGTTGTGAGAGCAAGTTCTGCACTCAGGTTCTGCACTCAGCATGGAGTCTGCTTGAGATTCTCTCTCCTCCCTCTGCCCCTCCTGCCTGCTCATTCCCTGTCTCTCAAACAAATAAACTTAAAAAAAGAAGGAAGTGCGGAGCTGGAGATTCCATGACAGAAGACTTGCACATAACTAAGCCATGGGACTAGGTGGTCCCACGGTGGGTTTCTACTGTCTGGGGACTTTCCAAAAGCGTAATAAAAACACAGGTGTAGGTACACATGTGCATAATTCTTGGAAGAGGGTTGGTATCTTTTAACTGCGGCTTTAAGAGAGCCCTGACTGACCTCCCCTGTCGCCTTCCCCTCAAAAGGGTAGGGAGAAAAAAATCATTGGAGGAAAATCAACATTTAAGGGACAGAGGAAGGGAAGGCCTGAGAAGAAGCATCCAGAGAGGAAAGAGAAAAATGGGAATGAGATTTCAAGGGGAGGGAAGAGGTGGGCAGTGGTGCCAAATGCTGCAGAGATTAAGGTCAGATCTAAAAAGTGGGGCTTCTTCACACTCATTAATGGTCTCAGAACCTCTGCCCAAAAAGTCTGTCCTACATGTCATCAGATGCACTCTTCCTCTCCTTCCCTGCACAGCAGGGTTTTTCTCTGGCCTTCTCAGAACCTGGCAGAACAGAAAAGAGATCCCACACCTGGAAATCAAACCTATCGGTTATAGGAAGCCAAGAGATCTCACGCTGGTCGGCAAAGGCCCATCTGTACACACCTGATGCAATCAGATAAACTCAACTTGAGCTTGGAAGACTGACAGGTATTTAGGATTTCCCTGTTTTTGTTTTTAAGATTTTTTTTTTTTTAAGTAATCTCTACACCCAACATGGGGCTCGAACTTACAACCCTGAGATGAAGAGTTGCATCTTCGACTGTGCCAGCCAGTCACCCCAGGATTTCACTGTTAAGTGGGGGAGGACAGAAGGAGGGCGGCAGATTACAAAATGATTCAGACTTAATGCATTTGAACATATAAAATAAAACATAAGAAATAGAAAGAAACAAATATACCTAAATATTTATAGGGGTAACCTCTGGTTGTTGAGTTTATAGATTTTTGCCTCTATTTCTTTAGAGTTTCCAAATGTTCTACAGTAAGTATATATCAGTTTTATCATTGGACTGACTTTTTAAGACACAGTTTCTGTAACATTGAGAGTCATGTCCCAGTTTCACAGTGGGAAAACACCTTTCGGATCACGGAGCTCTTTAAGACCCTGAAGGTGGCTATGGGCCTCCTTCTGCATCCCCTCAGGGTGACCCGGATGCCAAGAAAATGCCCATCCCTGCCTGCAGGAGGCAGAATGGCTTTAGGGCCAGCCACTTGTCCTAATGCTGCCCAATGATGTGGAAATTTCAAAGAAATGTGTAAATCCAAAATGGAAACACCAAAAAGAAGCCCAGAGGCTATGCTGTCCCCACACTATCCAGGGAGGGGGATTATTCTGGCCTGAGTCCTAAGATCAGAGTGGCAGGTCTGTCATCCTTGGGGACAGAGCTGCAATAGCCATCTCAACACCCCATTCATCCAGCTGCCTCCCTGGTTCACATCCCTGGCTCGTGAGGGAAAGATGTGCTGCTTTTAGTGATTCAATTGAATCACTCTAAGGGCTAGAAAGGCCAAGAAACTGCCAAGGTATCATCAAACTTTACTTCATATGTGATCAATACAAACACAGGATGCCAGAGATTGTACTTTAAATTTGAGTTGAACAAATATAATTTGGAATTAGAAATAATTATTTAATGTTTCCTAATTTTTTTTTCTCCTTAGATTTAAAACCCGACACCTGACATTCCCTTCTTAAGTCCCAAGGTGTCAAGCAAGGTCAGGCTGGGAATCTTGCGCAGTGTCGTGCAGCAGGGAATTCATCTTCGAGTCCTTTAACCGGGAGCAATATTTAGTTTTATGCTGTTTCATGACAGAAAAGAGCTGCTCATAAACGTAGGTACTTCTGAACAGGGACAGAATCTTTGCACAGTGGTTTTTATATTTAGGGTAACTGTTGCCAAGATACTTGTAGAATTCTGGGATCCCGACACCATCGTATTTCGTTCTCAGTAGCGTGTTGCCCTGCAATTCAAGAATTTCCATTTGGGGCGCCTTCGGCTCAGGTCATGATCCCAAGGTCCTGGGATCGAGGCCCACACTCAGCTCCCTGCTCAGTGGGAAGCCTGCTTCTCCCTCTTCTACTCCCCCTGCTTGCGTTCCCTCTCTCACTGTGTCTCTCTCTGTCAAATAAATAAATAAAATCTTTAAAAAAAAAAACAACAACTTCTATTTGTAGCTCTTCACTCACATTATTAATGTTGATCTAGGAGGGTGAGCTGAACAACATCAGTTTGTTTTCGTTAAGTTTGAAATCAGAGAACCGTTTCTGGAATTTGGTCTTCAACTCTTTAATTCGGGAAATATAGTTCAGGCCATCTCTGTCATTTTCAGAAACTAATTTCAGCATCGGGAAGTGGGCCAGCTTGTTCCTTGCCAAATGAGTTTCCCAAAGACAGTTTCGCCAGGAAGGAACGAATTGAATTGTACATCTGTGTAACCACTTGTGGGCGCCTTTGCAGGGAAATCTCCAACATGTTTAGGTGAGTCATAATGTCAACCAAAAAGGCTAAGTCTTTGACCCAATCTTTGCTGGTGAGCTGAGGAACTGGTTTTCCTTTAGAAGACAGGAAAAAATCCATTTCTTCCAACAGTTGGAAAAACTGCCTGAGCACCGTGTCACAACTCAGCCACTTAACATCCCATGGAGAATGGGCTTCTATCCTGTGCATCTAAGTCTTTGAACAAAGCATTGAACTTTCTGTGGTCTGAGCCATGGGAACGGATCCAGGTCATGGTGTGAATCACTATGTCCACGACATGATCCATTTTTAACTTCTTAGCACAAAGTGATTGCTGGAGAATGAGGCCATGCATGGACTTCAGTTCTGTGTCTCTGCAAGGCCCTGACACTTTAGATTTAAGTTTTATAACAAGTTGTTCAACACCAACCAGTGCCGAATTGCCATCCGTGCTAATGCTTACTGTGACCAGTCTACGTTAAGTTTTTTAAGACTTTCCTCAACACAGACAAGTCAGTCATTTCCTGGCTTGGTGCCTGTCATGGGAACCATGTCCAAAAGTTCTTCCATCACGTGGAAAGGGTCATCAACAGCATGAATACATACAGCCAACTGAGGGGCGTTACCTCCATTGGCCCTTTCATGAGCCACTATGGAGAAAGTCACACGAGTTAGCTTTTTCTTGTAGCTTGTCCTGTAAGTTCGAGGCCCTGTCGTCAACATGCTGTGAAAGAATATTACCACTTAGACTTAGACTGGCAAATGCTTGTCTCTGCTCAAGGCACATAATTTCCACTGCACTCACCAGACATTCCTTTCTAAGTTCGCCATCTGTGAAAGGTTTCGATGCCCAGGCAATTTTCTCACTTAACACATAACTGCATTTCATAGCGGCGGCATTTATTTTATTAACTTTCAAGAATAGTTGTGTTGAAATTTCAGTCTTTTTTTGTTTGTTTTTTATCATGCTTTTCCGTATATCCATCGTGGTTCCTACTATGGTTTGTTTCATAATGGTGTCTGAGGTTCAATTCCATCGACACAAACACACTGTCTGCATATTAAACATGGAGGAACATTCTTGACCTCCGCAAAGAAATAAGCTCGCTCCCATTTTTCTTGAAAGGCGTGGCTTTTTGTTCTAGCTTTTGTTTTCCCACTTTTGGAAGACACAAACGCAGAATATTAAAATGGGGCGCCCGGGTGGCTCAGTCGTTAAGCATCTGTCTTCGGCTCAGGTCATGATCCTAGGCTCCTGGGATCGAGCCCCACATTGGGCTCCCTGCTCAGCAGGAAGCCTGCTTCTCCCTCTCCCACTCCCCCTGCCTGTATTCCCTCTCTGTCTCTGTCAAATGAATAAATAAAATCTTTAAGAAAAAAAAAAGAAAGAAAAATTAAAATGTCACCTTTACGGACATAAAAGTACTACTTTGCAAGAGAAACATATTGACTCTATTTTTTCAAAGCATAGGTGTGTGGTTCACTCCTTCGAAGTCGGGGAGAACTGAGCAAATCAGGGAGGCTGGAGGGCACAGCTAAGAAGAAACCTCTGATTCTCCTGTGCAGATGATGGCAGACATGCAGGAACACAGCCCAGGGCATTGATTCTCAGGCCCCAGCGAAAGAAGCTGGAAATCCAGATTTCTACGTGAAAGTCCCTGATTCTTACAAATATTCGTAATAAATTGGTTTTTTTCCCCTGTAAATACTAGATAAGCTACGACATCTACCCATCAGATTAGGCAGATGAGGGACACTGCCAATGTGAAATTTCATGATTCTTAATAAATTAAATTGTTTTTTTCCTGAAAATACTATATACACTACAACATCTACCCATCAGATTAGGCAGCTTAGGGACACTGGTTTGGGATCTCTGGTTTAAACCAGACAAAAACTCTACTGGAAGAGAATTAAATATCGAGTTCTGAAACCACAGGTTTAAGAATCTGTCCAAACAGAATCTTAAGGGTACCCAAGAAGGGGAGCTAAGCTGAAGGACCTCAAAGTGCCATGTTTTTGCAGACTTCATGGTTACTGTTAACTAGGACACTATTCATTCGCTTGATAAGAGGATGGCTTACGTATTTCTGATACAGGGAGACGTTATATGGAAGTGTCCCTACCCTCCTGCTGGGCCCTCTGGGGAACCCTGCTGACAACCCCAGCAAGCTTCAGTCTACAGAGCTTTAGCATCCCTTACTTCTCCATGTGCGGTGCTTCCCGCCTCTCTTGGCCTAGGCTTTCCTCTCCAGAATGGCCCAGAACCATGGCAAGCCCACCCACCTTTGTTCCTTGCTTCTTGTCCAAGGCTCTCTTTGCATCAGCTTGTGACTTGAAGCCAACATACGCAATCCTGCAATTGTGGGGATGGTGTGGGGAAGAGAAGAGAGAAGAGTCGACATTTAGTCCTTTTACTTGTCTTCTGAATTAGTGATACACATACAGGATTCAAAATGCAAAAGGTAGAAAAGATATGGTGAAGTGTACCTTCTGCCCAATTTCTATCCTTACAGGCAACACACCATACATATTTTTAAAAAATGTATACACATACACACTCTACTTTTCAAAGCTTGACTGAGATATAAATTTACATGTCATAAAATGCATCCATTTAACGTGTACAGTGAGGGGCGCCTGGCTGGCTCAGTAGGTGGAGTATGCAACCCTTCCCTTGGGATTGTGAGTTCGAGTCCCACACTGGGTGTAGAGATTACTTAAAAATGAAATCTTTAAAAAAAAAAAAACAAAATGTATGATGATTTCTAGTATGTTTACCGAATTCTATAACCACAGCCATGATCTAATTCTAGAACATTTTTATCCTCCCCCAAAGTATCCACCAGCAGTCCCGCTCACTCCCTCCAACTTATATCTGTACCTTGGCTCAGCAACCATGCTACTTGCCCATTCCGGACATTTCAGATAAATGGGATCACATGAATATGCAATCTTTTGTGCTAGCTTCTTTCACTTGGCCTCATGTTTTCCAGCTTCATCCAAGTTGTATCACATGTCAGTACGTCATTCGTTTTTGGCAGGAGAATATCACCTTGTGTGGAAATGACATATTTGGTTTATCCATCCATCGGCTGGTGGACATTTGGGCGTGTTTCCTCCTTTCAGCTATTACAAATGAAGGTGATCTGAGTGAATGGCTGTTTTCATTATGTTCACACCAAGTAGCAGAATTGCCACACCACATGGCAACTCTCTGTTTAACATTTTGAGAAACTGCTGAACCATTTTCCCGAGCAACTGCATTATTTTGTTTTACGTTCCCACCGGCAACATGCGGGTTCCGATTTCCCCTTTGCCTTGCCAACACTTGCTAGTACCCGCCTTTCTCATAACAGCCACTCTGACGGGTGGAAGTGGGATCACATCATGGTTTTGACTTGAATTTCCTTACCAACTCCCGACGAACATCTTTTCATGTTCTTAGGGGCCGTTCATATACTTTGTTTGGAGCAATGTCCATTCAAGCTCTTCACCCATTTTTCAATTGGGTAGTGATTGAGTTGTGAGAGTTCTTCACATATTCCATATTCAAGGCCCTCATCAGATACATGATTTGCCATATTTTTTCCCAGTCTGCAGAGTTGTTTTGCTTTTTCGTACAAATGTTTTTAATTTTGATAAAGCCCAACTTGTCAATCTTCTCTTTTACCGCCTGCACGACACCCTAACCTAATCACAAGGATTTCCTCCTGTATTTTCACCATAGTTTTGTTTCAGCTCTTACATTTAGGTCTTTGATCTATTTTGAGTTCATTTTTGTATAGGTATGTCTTCCGTTATGTTTTTACATAAAAAGTAGAATATCATATACACACTGTTCTAAATTTTGCCTTTATATCGGGGATTATTTCCCATCAGCACACAAAGTACTGTTTCACTTCTTTTTACAACTGCATGGTATAATGTCTTCTGGACCCACCAGAAAATTTTAGCCAGTTTTCTATTGATAAATATTCATGTTAATTCTAATTTTGCATCAACCAACTTTGTAATACATTATGTCACACTTGTCTATCCATGGGATAAATTCTTAGGAGTGGAACTGTGGGATAAAATGGTACATGCAACCTAACTGATAGATACTAACTCATCTCCACAGAGACTTCAGCAATTTTCCTTCCACCAACAACATCTGAGCATGATGGTTCCTCCAACCCTCTTCAATACTGTGGAATACACTTTTTTTTTTTTTAAGATTTTATTTATTTATTTATTTCACAGAGGGAGAGAGATCACAAGTAGGCAGAGAGGCAGGCAGAGAGAGAGGAGGAAGCAGGCTCCCTGCTGAGCAGAGAGCCCAATGCGGGCCTCGATCCCAGGACCCTGAGATCATGACCTGAGCCGAAAGCAGAGGCTTTAACCCACTGAGCCACCCAGGCGCCCTACACTTTTTTTTTTTTTTGATTGTTAACATCTAATAGGTAAAATGTTGCACCCAGATAAATTAATTAAAATTGCACTTTAATTTATAATTCTTTTAGTATGAGTGAGGATAAATATCTTTTTTTATGTTCGAAAGAAAATTCCTTTTCTGTGACTTACCTGTTCATAATTTGCCACTATTTTTACTGGGTTGTTGGTCTTTTTATTTTCTTCTTCTTCTTTTTTTTAATATTTACTTATCTATTTTAGAGAGAGACACAGAGAGAACATGAGCGGGATGGGCGGAGGGGGAGAGAGACTCTTAAGCAGATTCCATGCTGAGCTTGGAGCCCAACGTGGGGATTGATCCCACAGTCCCAAGATCATGACCTGAGCTGAAACCAAGAGTCAGATGTTCAAACAACTGCACCACCTAGGTGTCCCTGTTGGTCTTTTTCTTACTGATTTTTTTTTTTATTAAATTTTTTTTTAAAGATTTTATTTATTTATTTGACAGAGAGAGAGAGAGATCACAAGTAGGCAGAGAGGCAGGCAGAGAGAGAGGAGGAAGCAGGCTCCCTGCCGAGCAGAGAACCCGATGTGGGCCTCGATCCCAGGACCCTGAGATCATGACCTGAGCCGAAGGCAGAGGCTTTAAACCGCTGAGCCACCCAGGNGGTCTTTTTCTTACTGATTTTTTTTTTTTATTAAATTTTTTTTTTAAAGATTTTATTTATTTATTTGACAGAGAGAGAGAGAGATCACAAGTAGGCAGAGAGGCAGGCAGAGAGAGAGGAGGAAGCAGGCTCCCTGCCGAGCAGAGAACCCGATGTGGGCCTCGATCCCAGGACCCTGAGATCATGACCTGAGCCGAAGGCAGAGGCTTTAAACCGCTGAGCCACCCAGGCGCCCTCTTTCTGATTTGTGAGATGCACTTTCTCTCTCAGCAAATTAGCCCTCAGTTTTGATAGAAATCATGAATTTTTTTTCCTGGTTTGTCACTTGTTTTTTGACTTTGCTTATGGGATTTTTCTTCCCCATGTAGAAGTATTTTATATTTATGCAGTCAAATTTATCTGTTCTTTTAGGACTTCCAGGATTTGTCATACTTAACAGGCCTCCCCCTTAGCATATAATTAAAAATAAATAAACAAAACACAATAATCACTATGGCTCCTGCTAGTACTTTATGATTTCGTATTTTCATTGTGATCCTTCATGAACCTGTAACTTGCTTTGGTGAAAGATAAGCAGTAAGGATTTGTTGAGTAAGAATATTCTTGACGAATGCCCCACATTCACTTCTAACATAGGTAATATGCTTTATTTAATATGGTCATGGATTCCCTGGTCATCTCCTAACTCCCCTTTGTAATAATTCCTCATGTAAAGGAATAATTGTAAAGACTTAAGTATATGTAATCAAAACTAATTAACATTAATAATACATATTTAAGTGTATGTAATCAAACCTAATTTTTTTTTTATTTTTTTTTTATAAAGTTTTTTTTTTTAATTTTTATTTATTCATTTGACACAGAGAGAGAGATTACAAGTAGGCAGAGAGGCAGGCAGAGAGAGAGGAGAGAGGAGGAAGCAGGCTCCCTGCTGAGCAGAGAGCCCGATGNATAATTGTAAAGACTTAAGTATATGTAATCAAAACTAATTAACATTAATAATACATATTTAAGTGTATGTAATCAAACCTAATTAATATTAGAGAAATTCTATGGTTTTTGCCAGCAATTTTTTGTTTTGTCCCGTTCCAGCGTTGCTGACTACAAGCACAGCAGAGAGCCCCCAAATCTTACAGGAAACACTGACAATAGCAAATTGCTAACAAGATGGGATTTATCCTTTCAGGCTTGTTTTCTAAATTGGCAGGATTCTTTTTAAGAGGTTACGTTATTCAGAATATACAGGTATAGACTATATCAGAGTTCACCTACACCAACAATTTTCACTCAAATGTATCTGTAATCCTGATATGCAAGTTGCACCCCATTAAGAATTCCTTCAACGTAGGGGTGCCTGGCTGGCTCAGTCAGTGGAGCATGCAACTCTTGATCTCAAGGCTATGAGTCTGAGCCCCACGTTGGGTGTAGAAATTACTTAAAAATAAAATATTAAAAAGAGAGAAAATTCCTCCAAAATACATCCCACTCCATCCTTTCTAATTTTACCACATTCTCCCTCTTACTCTACCAAAGCCTAGCTACATGGTGCTAGTGTTTTGTTAATTGTTATGACATAATTGAATGGACCAATTCAATCCTCTGTTTTGGTACCTGTCCAGGCAAGTCAGCAAGTGTGCTGTTTTACTAGAATCAACCCTGGAGAGAGAAGAATGGAAATAACCTATGACTGAATTCTTCTAATCTTCAATCTTGAACTTCATAGAATAAGTCTTCATTTCTCAGTGACACCATTAGTTTTCTAGAAGGTTCTGGCTGTCCATTTATGATGCCCCTTCAGTTGTTTTTTTTTTAAGATTTTATCTATTTATTTGACAGAGAGAGAGAGAGAGAGAGATCACAAGTAGGCAGAGAGGCAGGCAGAGACAGAGGAGGAAGCAGGGAGCCTGATGTGGGTCTCAATCCCAGGACCCTGAGCTGAAGGCAGAGGCTTTAACCCACTGAGCCACCCAGGGAACCCCCTCTTCAGTTTTTTTATGCCAGCTGGCAGAAAGGTTGGATAACTTTTTCCTTCTCTAAAATCAGGTGTAAGTGATTAAGGAGAATGTAATGAAATTCTGTTATGTCTGAATCCAGTAGAAATACACTTTTTCAATATAGGTACAAAACACACTTTTTACTCATCCCATCCTTGCTCACCAATCTGATTTGAAAGGCATCCTTAAACACTTCTTTTAACTCAGGTTGAGTGACTTTGTCAGGCAGGTTCTTGATCAAAAGTGTTTTGGCATTCCAATCTACGTAACACAAAAGAGTATTTTTAGTCTGAGTTCAGATCTAATAAGCATCAAAAGTTCTCTGAAGGAGAAAAAGTACTTCTCCCGGAGTTGGAGAGTGTTAATAGCAATATATATTCCTTCATTTAACAAATCTTTGAACACATATCTGGGCGAGGGCCTGTGCTACATGCCACGTGAAAATACAGACTTGTCCTCTACTCTTGGGGATGTGGTCTTGTTGGGGGAAAAGGCTAGTAAGCAAACAGTCATATAATTACAGACTCTCATGAGTGCCAAGAAGGAAAAGTAAAAAGGGAAATGAGAACACCCAGTAAAGACTTAACTGAGGGGCACCTGGCTGGCTCAGACAGATGAGCATGAGACTCTTAATCTTCGGGTCATGAATTTGAGCCCCGCACTGGGTGGAGAAATTACTTAAATAAAGTTAAGGGGAAAAAAGGAGGAGGAGGAGGAAGAGAAGAAGAAGAAGAGGAGGAGGAGGAGGAGGAGGAGGAGGAGCAGCAGCACCTGGGTGGCTCAGTCGATTAAGCATCCAACTCTTGATTTCAGCTCAGGTCATGATCTCAGGGTTGTGGGACTGAGCTCCACGTTGGGCTCCATGCTCAGCGTGGAAACTGTTTAAAGATTCTCTCTCTCCTTCTCCCTCTGCCCCTCCAAGTTCACACAATCTCTCTCAATAAAAAAAAAAAAAGGAACAAAGTCCCCCCCCTCCAAGCACCCCTCCCCAACCCCAGGACGACTTAACCTAGTCTGGAAGTAAGGGAAACTTTTTCTGATCTTGAGGAAGAGAACTTTAAGCTGAGATTCTATGGATGGGTTGCAGGTAGCCAGGGAATGAGTCCTGGAGATAAAGAACATTATGACAGGGAAGGTGAGCCATGCAGCTCAAACACAGAGGGCAAGAGTAATATACACAAAGTTTATGCTGTGCAAGGAGGTGACCTGGAGGTAACGGACTACCTGCACAGAATAAGAATCCAAGACTCAGGGCTCCTGGGTGGCTCAGTGGGTTAAAGCCTCTGCCTTCAGCTCAGGTCATGAACTCAGGGTCCTGGGATCGAGGACCGCATCAGGCTCCCCACTCAGCCGGGAGCCTGCTTCCTCCTCTCTCTGCCTGCCACTCGCCCTACTTGTGATCTCTCTCTCTCTCTCTCTTTGTCAAATAAATAAATAAAATCTTAAAAAAAAAAAAAAAGAATCCGAGACTCATTCCTGACCCAGAGTCGGCTAGATACACAGGTATCTATCAACAAATTACCCTGTCTGCATACATTCCTTTACTTCCTTTCCTTTCAGCTTTCTCAATTTAATTTCATACCCAAGGACCTTTGTCTCACTAAGCTTCAAGGCTCTTCCCTGGTCATCAGCAGATTTAAAATCCACATAACTGAACTTCCTAAAGAGATGTAAAAGAAAAGGAAAAGAAAAAAAAACCCTAGGTAAGATCAAAAAGCACATGACTTCGGGTTGGCTAGTCTTACTAGATGTGAAAGTGGAAATCAACAGTGAGTCATTTACAATTTAAAACCAAGCCTCCACCAACTAGCAATACAAATGCCATAAAGTAACCAGAGAGGAGTGGTTCTCACCCCTGAGCAAGTTTGAGAAGGGCTAGAGAGTGCTTCTAGAATGCAGCGGGTAGAATCCAGGCCTGCTGTTACATAGGCTGCAATCCACTGTACAGTGTCCCACAACGAAGAATTATCTGGTGTCAATAGTGCCAAAATCAAGAAACCCTGTTCTACAGCAAGGACTAAGAGTCAGTACAAATTCATCTACTGAAATCGTTATTACTTTCCTGTTTAGCAAATGACTGAATATAGAAAATGAAGCTTAAAATTATAAGGTTTTGAATTTTTAAGAGCCATCTGCATTTGTGAATTGGAACAAAAATATCACTCCTAATGAGGAATGTGTTAGCAAACCCAAATGCTATTACAAAAAGACTTTTTAATGCGAAAGGAAATCTTATTTACCGCAAATGCAACAATGTTACAAAATACAGTTAACACGACACAACAAAGAGCGCCAACTCTTTACATACAAATAAACACAGAGTGAAGAGGGCCCCCCCCACCCCCGCCCACAGTAGGCACCTGCAACATAGAGAGGAATGAGAGCCAAGCCTCAAAGACTGGGCCTCGTGCTTCCTAATTGTACTATCAATTCCATCCCACAGCTACTGATAACTGGGCATGGTACTATAAAACTAAAGATAAAAATGTTAGGGGTGCCTGGGTGGCATAGTCAGTTAAGCACCCGACTCTTGGTTTCAACTGAGGTCATGATCTCAGGGTTGTGCGATTGAACCCCGCATTGAGCTCCACACTCACCACGGAATCTGCTTGAGATTCTCTCTCTCTCCCTCTGCCCCTTCCTACCACTCACGTGCAAGCACACGCACTCTCTTTCTCTCAAATAAATAAACAAACAGTTAAAAAAAAAGACTAAAATTTTAGCAAAACATTGAATGAAGTCTCA
Organism: Ailurus styani; assembly: GCA_002007465.1. Classification (NCBI taxonomy): domain Eukaryota; kingdom Metazoa; phylum Chordata; class Mammalia; order Carnivora; family Ailuridae; genus Ailurus; species Ailurus styani. The sequence goes on from LNAC01000115.1 coordinate 2,559,108, forward strand.
CCATACACAACAGGACAAAATGAAGAACTGTGGATAATAAATAAAACAAGTGTCTTCACCTTGCCAGTGTTAACTAGGAACAATGTCACAATGGAGAGAAGGCATTACTGGTGTTATGAGCTGAACTATATCCCACTAAAATCCATATGTCAAGGTCCTAATCTACACTATCTAAGAATGTTACTATATTTGGAGACAGGCCTTTAAAGAAGTAATTCAGTTAAAATGGGATCATTAGAATAGGCCCTAATCCAATATGAGATTCTTATAAGAGATTAGGCCACAGAAGATAGACAAATGACCACGGGAAGACATAGTGAGAAAGCAGATGTTTACAAGCCAAGGAGAGAGGGCTCAGAAGAAACCAAACCTCTCAACAACTTGGTCTTCAACTTCTAGCTTTTGGAATTATGAGAAAATAAATTTCTGTTTCAGCTACCCAGTATGTGATCTTTTATTAAGGCAAGCCAAGGGGCACCTGGGTGGCTTAGTGGGTCAGGCATCTGCCTTTGGCTCAGGTCATGATCTCAAGTCCTGGGACTGAGCCTCCATATAGGGCCCCCTGTTCAGTGGGGAGCCTGCTTCTCCCTTTCCCTCTGCCACCTCACCCCCACTCATGGTCACTTATTCTCTCAAATAAATAAAATCTTTAAAAACAAACAAAAAAGGCAGGGGCACCTGGGTGGCTCAGTCGTTAGGTGTCTGCCCTGGGCTCAGGTCATAACCCCGGCATCCTGGGATCGAGCCCCACATCTGGCTCCCTGCTCAGTGGGGAGCCAGTTTCTCCCTCTCCAGGTCCCCTGTGCTTGTGTTCCCTCTCTTGCTCTCTCTCTCTGTCAAATAAATAAATAAAATCTTTAAAAAAAGAAATCTTTAAAAAAGAGAGATCACAAGTAGGCAGAGAAGCAGGCAGAGGGAGAGGGGGAAGCAGGCTCCCTGCTGAGCAGAAAGCCCAATTCGGGGCTGGATCCCAGGACCCTGAGATTGTGACCTGAGGTGAAGGCAAAAGCTTAACCCACTGAGCCACCCAGGTGCCCCAATAAATAAAATCTTTAAAAAAAAAAGGCAAACCTAGCCAATGAATACAACTGGTATATATATCTCTCAATCCACATCACAGGAAGAGATAAGTAACTCTTAAGAGATAAGTTTAATGTGATCAGCATTACTGGTTATGAACACAATTTATAGGCAAGCAGTTGACCAGTTCATCTGGAATAGGAATAATGTGGAATCAGGGAAATTATGGGAAAGAGATGACAGTTTTATTTATTTACTTTTTTTAGTAATCTCTTCACAACTCCTAGATTAAGAGTAGCATGCTCTTCCAACTAAGCCAGCCAGGCACCCCAAGAGATGAAGGTTTTAATGAAATAATTCCAATGAGCCAACTTTAGGATTTAGTTACCCTAAAAGTTCATCTAACTGTGAGCATACTTCTATATGCTGCGCTGATGAGAGAAAACCATTATAGGAATCACATTTTGGGACGCCTGGGTGGTTCAGTGGGTTAAGCATCTGCCTTCGGATCAGGTCATGATCTCAGGGTCCTGGGATCAAGTCCTGCTTTGGGCTAAGGAAGGAAGGAAGGAAGGAAGGAAGGAAGGAAGGAAGGAATAAATCACACTCTAATTTAGAAAAGAATGACCAAGGGTGACCAGTGTGGACATCACCATTCAGTAGATGTTCTCTTAACTGTGTCTAACTATGTCTACTTAACCAAATCATACTAACCTAGATCTATGGCTATAATACATAACAGTCTCCATTCCAAACAGGAATTAACTAACCTGAAGTCCATGAAATGCCAAACACGTGTGGCTAGCAGGTTCCTCTGTGGTACTCACAGAACACCTGGCCATTTCTGTTGCCATAGGCTAAAGTATATCCTTAATAAGCATCAATTGTGTTTGTTCCAAACCTATATATGACTATTGTATTTGCGGTTTCAAATACATAATAAAATCATATAAACCAATCAACTCAATGCAAAAAGTAAGTTACTGAATCTGTGAAAACCATGTTGAATGCTTCGGACATATCTGATGAAGCTTAAAACACTGTAGTCAAATTAGGTGTGGGTGAGCAACCATAAAAGGATGGAAAAAAATGGTAAAAATGTAGGAGTATTCAAATTGCTTTACGAGGAGTTTTTAAGGTTTTGTTTTGCTTTAAAGAAACAAACTTTAAAGGTACCTACCTGGCTCAGTCAGAAGAGAATACGGCTCTTGATCTCAGGGTTTTAAGTTCAGTCCCACGTTGGATGCAGAGACTACCTAAATAAATCTTAAAAAGGGAAGAAAAAAAAACCCGAATTTCAAATTACAGAAGCTGCATTTACTGGTGTACTTTGTACTGGGAAGACAAACTACTCCAACACTGAAGCCAAAGTCAAAAACAAGGCCTTAGTCCCACATTGAAATATTCATAAATGAATACACATTTAACGTTGTTTTTTTTTTTCTTAAGATTTTTATTTGACAGTGAGAGAGAGCGAAGCAATCCCCCAACGCAGGACTCGATCCCAGGACCCCAGGATCATGCCCTGAGCTGAAGGCAGATGCTTAACTGACTGAGCTCTTAACATGTTTTACATTAAAATCAAAAGGTATGTATGGATAATTTACTTTTGATTGATTAAAACCACTAGACTGAATAGGGTTGAATAAAGTTTCTATTATACAAGTGGCTAGCTGTCTCTCAAAACAAGTTGCTTGGAGGCTGGGGGAGACCAAAAAAAAGAACCAGGAAGGGGTAGGGGCTTTGGATTCAGCAGAACCATGTATAATCCCTTCTCTGTCACTTATTACCGTGGGCAGTGTACCCACTCATCCACCTCAATTCTTTTAGGACTCAACTTAAACCCATCCATATTCAAATATACACACAGAGCAGAGAACATAGTAGCGACCTAAATATTTAACCAAAGAATAAATCTGGAAACACAGATGTCTGACAGGCACACAAACTCATGGAATTTAATGAAGCAATTTTAAGAATCAAGAGATTTTCTTTCAAACCAGTACTTCCAGGCAACCAATATCACTTTTCAAACAAAAAACACATCTGCATTCTTCCAAAATAAACCTCACTTCTCACAATGTACCATTCTTTTTAGTTGACACCGGTATTTAATTTGCTAACATTCTGTTTGGAATTTTTGCATCTGTGTTCACGGGAGTGGTCTGCAATTTTTCCCCCCCCTAAAAATGACTGGGTCAGATTTTGGTATTGAGTCTAGGGTGGGCTTCCGAAAGTAAGTCAGAAAGTGTTCACAATACCACGTCTGAGATTAAACAAGGCAGTTCAACTGTCTTACTCTGGATTTTGGTCGTTGACATTAGTCATTCTGCTCCGCACTGTACAATTACCTCATCTCTACTGTCACTGTCAGAAGGACTTCTACCTCCTTCGGAAACTCATTTTCTTCGGTTCACCTGGATTTTTTTCTGCTTAAAATGGACAACCATTATTAGGCTCATCACAGGACCTTCAACATTCCACGCTATGCAAATTTTTCCTCTAGTATCTGGAATAAGTTTCTATTCGTAATAAACACGTCAAGCCTCACCCTAAAGTTACTTTCATTTGGAATCTTTTACTCACCCTAATGAATATCAAAATACATAGAAAAAGATAATTTTTGGCATCTATTTGTAGGTCAGATGTCCCACACCTTGTCTTTTGCCACGATCTAGAAATGGTTAACTCGTCGAGGTCGTAGGCAAGCTTCCAAGAAAGCCTCCCTTTCCCTCTCATTCCGTTCGCTTCAACGCGAGTTTTCTACTATTTATTTCGAGGTTTTTAAAAATTGAGTCCACTACCAGCGGCTCAAACGAAGGCACACAGGGCCAAAATAAGGCCCCCTCAGGGGTAAAAAATCAGTACCTACAATTCAAGTGTCTTTACCTTTCCAGACTGAGAAGTCGGGGTTAAGTGCAGGGGCGCCCATCTCTACCCCCAGGCAAATGCACAGCCCACATAAGGAGTCTCACACCAGAACCCGGAACCGCCACTTGCCAAGGTAACCCGCACAGTCCCGTCCCTCCTGAAAGGCGACCGCGGGTCTACGGCCCCGCCCACCCAGGGCCCCCGCGCGCTGCACAGCAGGGTGGCCGCAGCAGCCGGCAAGCGCCAACGGGCCTGGAGCGCCCTCCCAGCGGCGATTGCGGATTAAGGCCCGGGCGACACACACACTCCGGAAGGAGACGGAGCCCTCGTGACTCCACCTCGACCAATCAGAGCCCGCGCCGCCTCTGGGCCAATCCCGAGCCGCAAACGCAAGGCGGGGGATGGCCAAGCGCGAGCTTGGGGGCGGGGCCTCGAGCCAGGGCCGCCAGGGTACGCCTGCGCGCGGGGCGGACATTTTGTCGGTTTGTGTCGGTTCTCGCGCGCAGTACGCGCTTTGGCCGGGATTGGCGGGAGGGGTGGGGCGGGCCCTCCCCCTCCCCC
>LNAC01000115.1:2563645-2580360 GCA_002007465.1 Ailurus styani
CCCTCCCCCTCCCCCTCCCCCTCCCCCTCCCGACGCGAACTTGGCGGGCGGCCACACGGGTCTGCACACCTCTGTTGGTGGCCCCGGAGAAAGTGACGAACAGTCATAAAAGCAGCCGCTGACCGAGGGCTCGTGAGCGAGGCCAGATGGGTTCGAGGCGCTCGCGTCCTGACCCCGGCGGCGCCGCCACCCGCGCTCTGGGGCCGGTGAGAGGCTCCCCGGTTCCAGCCGCGAGGGAGGCACGGGCCTTCGAACGCGGGGCAGAGCAGAGAGCAGGACCCGGCAGTAGGGCCTGGGGGGGTCGGCCTGCTGACCCCGGCACCGCGCCCTCGCCGGCCGCCCGCGTGTGCCGCTGTCGCCGAAGCAGCGACCTCGGTGCCGGTGATAGCCGGATTCGGCAGCACCCGTTTTGTCTCGGCCATTGTAGCTCTTCACCCATTTTATGCACGTCTCTAGACTTGACTTCGATGTTTTCACAGTTTCTTTTTTTTTTATTTCACAGAGAGAGGAGATGATAAGTAGGCAGAGAGGCGGAGAAAGCAGGCTCCCCGTTGAGCAGGGAGCCCGATGCGGGGCTCGATCCCAGGACCCTGAGATCATGACCTGTGCCGAAGGCAGAGGCTTTAACCCACGGAGCCACCCAGGCGCCCCTAATGGTTTCATTTTACATGTAAAGGAAATTGAGGCTCCCAGGGAACTCCACAGCTATTGACTGGCATCCTCAATTACTAAATATTATTTCTTAGAGTTAAAATAATCATTAATGCACTCTTTCAATCACCCTTAGTACCGGTAGGCCCGTCGGATCAAAATGCTAAGAATTATCCCCATACTTGGATTGGAAAAGAGCGCCTTGGGGTATGTGGGTGTGTTGGGAGTGGGAAGGGCTGGTCCTGGCTTCAGAAAGTGCTAAACTGGAAGAATAGGAAAAACAATTTGCCTACACAGTTTAGATTTGGTACCTCACTAAAGGCTTACCGAACTACACCGATCAGTGACAACTCAGAAGAAAGCAGAAGGCCATTTCATTTATGAATAAGGATGCAACCTTCAAATAAAATGTTAGCAATTTGAGCAAATTGAATCAAGCAGTGTAGTAAAAAAATATTGACAGTAGGATTTGACTCTGGAGTGCAAGGATGTTTCAAGGTAAAGAAATAGGTCAAACTAACAGAGTGAAGGAAGAAAAACCATGTCATTTGAAGTAAAGTCTTATCTGTGAAAATGAAACATTCGATTACAAATTGTGAAGCATTCTTATTAAAATCAGTAAATAAGAGGAGTGCCTGGCTAGCTCAGTCCCTAGAGCATGATGCTCTTGGTCTCTGGGTAGTGAATTCCAGCCCCACGGCCTAGAGTTGACTTAAAATTTAAAAAATAAATTTTTTTTTTAATCAGTAATAGGGCTTGGGATTTGAATGTCATTCCTAAGGAACAAAGAGCAAAATCTGTAAACGAAATTAAGACCTATTTGACATTACAATTTAAAACTTCCGGATGCAAGAGTGTCTGCAAACAAATTTAAAATATAAGGAATAAATTGGAAAGAAATATTTGTAACGTAACAAAAGCTTAGTGTCAGAATATGAAAGAACTATAAATCAGTAAAAGACAAAAATAGGCAAATAATATGAAAAGCAATTTTCAAAAGAAATTTAAGTAGCACATGATGGTGTGAAAAATGCTCAACTATATAACCGTCAGGGAAATAAGATTTAAAATGTAAGTTACTGGGGCACCGGGGTGGCTCAGTTGGTTAAGCATCTGACTCAACTTCCGCTCAGGTCCTGATCTCAGGATTGGAAGATGGAGCCCGGGTGGGACCTCAAACTGGGTGGGGAGTCTGCTTGAGATTTTCTTTCCCTCCTCCTCTGCCCCTTTCCCCATCCTGCTCTCCCAAATGATCTTTTTAAAAATGCGAATAAAATAATATACTATGTGTATCCATCAGATTAACAAAATATCAAACAAGTATTGGGGATTGTGGGAAACTGGCAAATTGTTGCTGTAGGGAAGGAAATGTTTGGGGTTTTTTTTGCTCCACCCCTTTTTGTTTTTTTAAAGTTCTGGACTAAGGGCTCTATAACAAAAGAGATTAATGAGAAAAGCATATAAATTTCTTTATCATAAGTTTTATGTAACACAGGAGCCTTCAAAAGGAAGTCACCTGAAGAGGCTTACCAGGGTAAGCCTGAGTGTTTTTATGCTGTTTGATGAAGAGTAGAGACTTATGGAACATGGGATGGGACAAAGGAATATGAGCTCAGTGTGGTAAACTGGGGGAAACAGCAAGGCCTGTTGGTTCAGAATCCTCCCGGTGTCTTGGAGAAACCGGTGCTTCTTTCCTCCGGTTATAGGGAGGGCCTATCACATGGGAGCCTACGACCTGCCTCAGGGAAGGTCTGAGTCCTTCCTGCACCTGCTTTGTGTCAAATTCCTTCAGTTTTAAATATTCAGTATGCCGAGCTGCCATATTTGGAGGTAATTTGTCCTCAAGCCCCCTTATTGCAAACACCCAGAAAGAAATTTAGCAATTTCCTGTCACGGTAAAAATTCTTATTACTTACATTTAGGAATTCCACTTACAGGTATCTAACCTAGAGAAGCAGTCACACTGAATCTTTACTGCAAACTTAAAAAGAATCTTATTATGGACGCTTCCAAACATACATTAAGTAGAATAAAAAATGAATCCACTTTTACCCATCGCCCAGCTTCAAAACTTCAATATTTATTTTTTTGAAACCTCTATTTTTAAAAAATATTTTATTTATTATTTGAGAGAGAGAGAGATTGAGAGAACGAGTGGGAGGAGGGGCAGAGGGAGAAGCAGACTCCCTGTGGAGCAGAGAGCCGGACGTAGGGCTCCATCCCAGGACCGCAGGATCATGACCTAAGTCAAAGGCAGACGCTTAACCTACTGAGCCACCCAGGCACTCAAGACTTCAATATTTTTGCCAGTTTTTTCTTTTTTTTTTAAAGATTTTATTTATTTATTTGACACAGAGAGAGAGAGAGAGAGATCAGATCACAAGGAGGCAGAGAGGCAGGCAGAGAGAGAGGAGGAAGCAGGCTCCCTGCCGAGCAGAGAGCCCGATGTGGGCCTCGATCCCAGGACCCTGAGATCATGACCTGAGCCGAAGGCAGCGGCTTTAACCCGCTGAGCCACCCAGGCGCCCGCCAGGTTTTTTCAAACTATTCCTTGCCTCCCTTTACTCCTCCTCTCCCTTTTTTCTTGAATATTTTAATGTGAATCCTAGGGATCCTATCATTCCACCTATGAACACTTTATTATGTATAGTAACATGCATGCTGTTGGCTTGATGCCATCTAATAGCTAGTCTGTGTTCAATTTTCTGTCTCAAAAATGTCTTTTTACCTTTGGTTTGCTTGAATTCGGATTCAAAAATTTCAAAAAAAATTCAAAGACTTCCACGCATTACATTTGGTTGATAAGTCTTAGGTCATTTAAAATCTATAATAGAGAACCTCAGCATGCCTGGCTGGCTCAGTCAGAAGAGCAGGCAGCTCTTGATCTCAGGGCCATGAGTTCAAGCCCCACACTGGGTGTAGAGATTATAAATAAACTTAAAAATGTATATGATAGGGGGCACCTGTGTGGTTCAGTCAGTTAAGTGTCCAACACTTGATTGAGGCTCAGGTCATGATCTCACGGTCGTGAGGTTGAGCCCCGTGTCCAGCCCCGCATCCAGCCCCACATTGACCCCCATGGCTGCCTTTGCACTCAGCGGGGAGTCTGCTTCTCTCCCTCCCGCCCTGCTCGTCCTCTCTCCTCTCTCTAATAAATAAATAAAATCTTCAAATATGTATAAGATAGAGAACCTCTCTTATTAAATTATTATTTAAATTTAATTAACATATAATGTATTATTAGCATCAAGGTAAAGTTCAGTGATTCTCAATGCTCATTACATCGCGTGCCCTCCTTAATGCCCATCACCCAGTTACCCCATCCCCCCACCCACCTCCCCTCCAGCACCCCTCTGTTTCCTATAGCTAAGAGTCTCTGTAGGTTGTCTCCCTCTCTGATTTTGTCTTATTTTTCCCTCCTTTCCCCTATGATCCTGTTTTGTTTCTTAAATTCCACATATAAGTGAAATCATATGATATTTGTCTTTCTCTGACTTATTTCAGTTAGCGTAATGCCCTCTAGTTCGATCCACGTCGTTGCAAATGGTAAGATTTTATTTTTTTAAGAGTTTATTTATTAGAGAGAGAGAGCGCTCACAAGGAGGGAGAGCAGCAGGCAGAGGGAGAGGGAGAACCAGGCTTCCCGACTGAGCAGGAATCCTGGTGCAGGACTCGATCCCAGGACCCTGGAATCATGACCTGAGCCAAAGGCAGCTGCCCAACCCACTGAGCCACCCAAGCGCCCCAAGATTTCATTTTTTGATGGCTGAGGAATATTCCGCTGTATACATATACCACATCTTCTTTATCCATTAATCTGTCAATGGACATCTGGGCGCTTTCCATAGTTTGGCTATTGTGGACGTTGCTGCTATAAACACTGGGGTGCACGTCCCCTTTCAGATCACTATGTTTGTATCCTTTGAATAAAGACCTAGTAGCACAATTGCTGGGTCATAGGGTAGCTCTATTTTCAACTTTTTAAGGAACCTCCATAGTGTTTTCCGGAGGGTCTGCACCAGCTTGCATTCCCACCAACAATGTTAAGAGAATTTCTCTGCATCCTCACCAACATTTGTTGTTTCCGGACTTGTTCATTTTAGCCATTCTGACTAGTGTGAAGTGGCATCTCACTGTGGTTTCGATTTGTAATTCCCTGATGGCAAGTTATGTGCAGCACTTTTTCATGTGTCTGTTGGCCACTTGTCTGTCTTCTTTGCAGAAATGTCTGTTCATGTCTTCTGCCCATTCCTTGACTGGATCATTTGTTTTTTGGGTGTTGAGTTTGATAAGTTCTTTCTAGATTTTGGATACTAGCCTTTTATCTGATAAGACATTTGCAAATATCTTCTCCCATTCTGTGGGTTGTCTTTTAGTTTTGTCAACTGTTTCCTTTGCTGTGCAAAAGCTTTTTATCTTGATGAAGTCCTGATAGTTCATTTTTGCTTTTGTTTCTCTTGCCTTTGGAGACATGTCTAGCAAGAAGTTGCCGCAGCCACTATCGAAGAAGAGAACTTCTTTTAAATGCTAGCTATTTATTGAAGAAACCAAGTCATTTGTCCTGTAAAATTTGTCCTTAATCTGGATTTGTCTCACACCTTCAAGGTGTCTTGAACGTATTTGTCCATCCTCGGTGTTCTTCTAAACTGGTAGTTAGATCTGGAGCCTTCATTAGATTAAAGCTCAGGGTTTTTTACAGGAAGACTTCATGGTTGGTGGCATGTAGTTCTTTTGCCTCCCTCTAGGGGGCACTTAACGTCTGGTTGTCCCATTTTAGTGATGTTAAAACTGATCGGACAGTTTGGGTGTGATCGGCTTCATCATCCATTATAACCATTGATTTTCTACCTGAAGGTTCTAGGCAGTTTGTTTTGTAAAGTAAATGATTGAAAACAATCTATTATTATTATGGGGGCAGGGGATTTGTGTGGGGAAATGATAGGAATCAAATTGCCAAAATCTTAACGGTGGTTAATTTCAGTGCTGGGAGCAGAAATACTACCTTTGGGGCACCTGGCTGGCTCAGTCGGAAAAGCATGCAACTCTTGATCTCAGGGTTGTGAGTTTGAGGGTGTAGAGATTACTTAAATAAATTTTTTAAAAAACTATTACTTTCCCTTTTGTACTTTTTTTTTTAATTTACTAAAATAGAAACAAAAGAAATCCTGCATGACATCCTCTGCATGTCTAACAAAGGTAAACTAGACAGGGAAAAAGATGGGCGAGAAAATTCCAAATCCAAATTCTGGGAAGGGCAGCTGGGGAAGTACAGAGAATGCCAGCAGTGAATGTGGAACGCAGTTGGCTTTGCTTTGTTTTTGCCTGTCCGATGTCCATGCCACCTCCTGACAGCCTTCATTCCCTTTAGGGTCTCCTCCCTCCTCCCCTGGATTCAGTTTCGGTGGACTTGCCCTTAAAGATGCTCCACCCTCCCCTGGCCGAAGCTCCGAGGCCCGTCAGACCCCGTCTCCCAGGACTTTGAGTCTTGAGCAGCAACACTGGCTCCTGGACGCCTTCCCTCCACTGGCACAGGTGCCCGTCTTCTTGCCCCCAGGGTCCCCGCTGTCAGAGCAGTGTGTTTGGACGTCCCTGTCCCAGCTCTGGACGATGCCTGGAGCACGGCGCTCAATAGAGGTTAGCTGAATGAATGGTGCCCACATGCCTTTAATCCCGATGAAGGTACTTGAATATTAGATAAAAAGATCCCAGGGACTCTTGCGAATGTTCCAGAGAATGTGGTAGAAGCTTCCAGAACTTCCAGTCTCGCCCCAGCCTACAGCCGCTTCTCCGGAGCCAGGGCACTCTTAGCCGGCCAGGTACATCTTTCCATGAGTCTCTCACTTGGGCCTTGGGCCTCTGTTCCTAACCAGCCCCTGTCGTCCTTCCCTGACCTGGGCAGAAGCTTGAAAGTGGGTGAGGTTGGGGAGCCGTGTCTCAAGAGGCCACATAGAGGGACAATTACCTTAGAGAGTAACTACCTTCCTCACACTAAACCATGTAAATTTAGGAACCTGGACACTGTTTTGGAAGGATGCTGAGGTCAGCATGGGCCTGGGAGTTTTATCTGGGGTTGCATTCTCTGCTTAGAAATGTCAGTGCCTTGTCTACGGCCATACCACCCTGAACGCGCCCGATCTCGTCTGATCTCGGAAGCTAAGCAGGGTCGGGCCTGGTTAGTACTTGGATGGGAGAAATGTCAGTGCCTTTTGGTCTCGTCTGGCTTTGGCCCAAGGCCATTCTGACTTTTAAGGGTAATTAGTGGCTGGGCCCAGATTCAAACCTGAGCAGCCTGACTCCAGAGTCCTTGCTCACCACCTCTGTACCCAATGGCTTTGTCAGGAGAGGCACACTCAAGTTCCCTTTGTGTGCTGATGAGGTTTAGACTGTTACAAACTTGTAAATATCATCAAATTCCTTAAATCTATCCTCATCTTTCTTGTCTTAAAAAAAAAAAGATAGGCGTGCCTGGGTGGCTCAGTCAGTTGAGCATCTGATCCTTGATTTCAGTTCAGGGCATGATTTCTGGGTGGTGAGGTTGAGCCCCAAGTCAGGCTCTGCACTCAGTGGGGAGTCTGCTTGTCCCTCTCTCTCTGCCCCTCCCCCCTGCTTGTGCTCTCTCTCTCTCTCTCTCTCTTGCAGGCACGCACTCTCTTTAAAATAAATAAATAAAATCTTAAAAAAAAAAACAACCCCCCCCCATAAAATATCGTTTTAAAAACAGCGAGATAGTCCTACAGACTGTTGTTGGGGTTTTAACAAATCGATGATAACATCAGCTCATCTTAGAAATGTGTAATGATAACCACTTGTCAAACAAACAGAAGGCATAACCTCCAAACCTGTGAACAGATGAATCTGTTGAGGTTCTCGGTTGCAAACAACAGCAAACGACTCTGGCCAACGGCAGCAGAAAAGGAATTTATTGAAAAGGTCTCAGCAGCTCAGAACACCAACAGGAAGGCTGGAAAACCTGGCAGAGAAAATGGGCAGAAACGGGGGAGCCTGGGTGGCAGGAGGCCCAGGGACAGCCCTGACGGGACACTGTTGTTAGCACTGTGGTCCTGGGCATGTCTGTCCCCGTTGTCATGGGTCTCGGTGTCACTTGCTCCGGATGAGGAGTCCCGAGTCGGGTCACCCAGCTGCCTGAGTGCCAAGTCGTGGGCCACGTGCTGACGTCAGCAATGGAGAGTGTCTGGAAGCCTTTTAGCTTCTGTAGTGGGAGCCTGGGTCTGGTCTCCAGGGAGAGTCACACACTGAGGGATTCCAGCCCCTCCCCTACACACACACACACCACAGAAATGGGGTACGAGTGTCTGGGGGTCCCCAGAAGGCAACTCCTCTCTTCAAGGAAAACCTGGGACACAAAACTTGGTGGACCCATTAGCAGGCACATGGGGAAGGGAGCAAGACTCTAAGAAGTATACAAAACGAGGCGGGCTCCCAGATGTCAGGACTGGTTTAGAAATACCAGCTGACCACTTCAGAACAGATGTGCGAAGTGCTGTGTGTGTCCTTTACGTTTTCCGAGCTGACACTTAACAGAAGGAAGCGTGGACCAATGCAGCTCTGTTTGTTGAGACTAATCCTGGGACTCTGAATTCCCAAAGAAACCTCTTTTTCTTCCCGAGAAGGAAGATTCCAGTACGTTCACCCTGGCCCTCAGGTGGCCACGAAGGTGGTGTGTGATGGGCCGTGGGACGGAGGACCCACCGAGGCAAGGATGGACGGGGGGACAGCAGAGCCGACGAGAACGAGGAAGGCTGGTGGAAGGTGAAGGATACATCTGTTGGGGCAGCAGGGCAGGAAGGAGGCAGTCATGGTCAAGAGTTCACACCCCTAGAAGTGGAAAAACTCCTGGAGGTCCTGGGAGTGAGGATGGGTGTAACCAGGGGGCCCAGAGGCCAGCTGGAGGAGGGGGCCTCGGGGGCTGCGGGAAAGATCAGGAGCTGAAACCCGGGCAGCGGTGACACCCCGTGTGGCTTCTGCTGCCACCAGGAGAATGGCAAGAGCAGGACAGATGGGAAGCAGAGGGAGCCCCAGCTCTTGAACCCGGGAAGAAGAGGGCTGTGGGTGATCGCAGCCGGGGGGGACGTGACTCGAGCCCCAGATGCACTAGACGCTCAGGAAGGGAGGGGGACTCCTGGCCTGGGAGTAGCCCTGGGCGCTCAGGGACACGCTGCAGGGGACTCGTCCGCTGGCTGACCCTTCCTCCTCCATCCCTTTTTCCCCAGGGCTGAGCCCAGAGCCTGTTTCCATCTTCCACGGTGACCGGCGACCCGTGACAAATGGGACCTACCCACTGACGTGCTGGGGAGACACTTGAGAGACGGGTGTCCCGCGTACACGAAGGGGAGCCCTGCCTTCTGACGACTCATGTCCCCTCCGCCCCCAGTCAGCCCGGCGCTCCTCGGCATGCAGCAGGCCCCTCAGATGCACACTGATGCAGGCCCCTCGGGCCCACGGGTCACCTCCGACAGAGGCCCCGGAGCCCACGGTTAGTCTCTGGGGACGGCCGCAGGCTCCGGCTGGAGTCGGGGGTCCGGCTGCTCCCCGCTCCCGCCCCAGGGCTCTGGGAGCTCACTTCGGAGGCCACGTGGTGCTGTGCTGCTTTTCACGTGTCCCCTCCGTCCTCCACACATGACTGTCGCAAGACAGGGAAGCTCTCTCTGGGTGGTTTTCAACTTTTTTCTTTTCCTTCAGACTGAATCCTTTCTTTTAAAAAATTACGGTAAAATCCACGTAACATAAAACTTACCATCGTAACCAGCGAAGTGTCCCATTCAGGACTAAGGGTCCAGGTCAGCAGAAGTGCTTTCACGCCGCTGGGCAACCGGCTTCCAGAATTTTTTTTTTTTTTTTAAGATTTTATTTATTCATTTGACACAGAGAGAGAGATTACAAGTAAGCAGAGAGGCAGGCAGAGAGAGAGGAGAGAGGAGGAAGCAGGCTCCCTGCTGAGCAGAGAGCCGGATGTGGGCCTCGATCCCAGGACCCTGGGATCATGACCTGAGCCGAAGGCAGCGGCTTTAACCCACTGAGCCACCCAGGCGCCCTTCCAGAATTTTTTTTCATCTTGCCAAGTACAAGTACAAACTCTGTACCCATTAAACAGCTCCCCGTCTCCCCCTTCCGCCAGCCCCCAGCAGGGGTGGTTTTTAATTATTTTAAATTTTTTTTTAAAGATCTTATTTATTTATTTGACAGAGAGAGAGAGAGAGAGAGAGAGAGAGAGAGAGAGAGAGAGATATCACAAGGAGGCAGAGAGGCAGGCAGAGAGAGAGGAGGAAGCAGGCTCCCCGCTGAGCAGAGAGCCTGATGTGGGCCTCGATCCCAGGACCCTCAGATCATGACCTGAGCCGAAGGCAGAGGCTTTAACCCACGGAGCCACCCAGGCGCCCTTAAATTGTTTTCACTTTTGCTTATTGGTACTTCCTGAGTTTTCTACAAAGAGCATTTGATATTTTTACAATTGAATTTCAGAACTCCAGAACTCTGTACCACCCTGGGCAATCTCGCTGCTTCACAGGCAGGGGGACCCGAGGCCTGAGTTATGAGGCGTCCGTCTGTAGGAGGAATGGGGACAACTGACCTGCAGAGTGAGCCTCCTCCCCCCAGGGGGTCCTGAACCAGCGCTGTGTCACCCCCCATGCCTTTGGGATGGGGCTTCGTTTCAGGAGTCAACCCACCTGTCCCTGTCTCTCTTCTCACCTCCCTGAGCCCCAAGCAAAACTGTCCTCACAGGGTCATTCCTTGCCCGACATGTGGCCCATGTCGCTTGCCTCCGGAATCCTCTGGTCTGTCAGCCCCCAAATCAGCTCACATGGAGGCGAGGACAGAGGCAGGCAGGGACCCCTGCTCACTCGCTGGCCCTCAATTGGGTGCGAAGCCAAGGACAAACCCCGAGTGGCTCTCAGGGCAGGGGATGAGGGGGACACAGAGATCAGGGAGGGAGCAGGAGTTGGTGACGAGGAAGTCGAGAGTAATTGCTGCCTTGTCGATCTTAGGTTTTCCAACAGTTTTGTTACCAGCCGAGACTTATGCACAAAACCACAGGGAGCGTGAAGAAGTGGGACCCTCTGAAATGTCAGGGCCCCTTTTATTTTGCAAACAAGGGACCAAGGCTTAGGAAAGGTGATGCCACATGGCAAGGTGGTGGCAGCAGGGCTGAGATCGGAACCAGGTCCCCTGGACCCCCGCCACCCCGCCCAGTGGAGACCCAGAGCCTAATGAGTGGGGGGGGGGGACCGCGGAGGGTCAGGGTGGCAGGGGTCCCAGGGACAGGCCAAGAGCTAGAGAGGGCCCGAACGGCCAGAACCTGCAGAATCTCAACGAGAAATGGGAAGGAAAGGTGGGGCCCCATGAGCACATTTCAGAAACTGGGGGCGGGGGAGACCCCAGTTGGAGGCTGGCTCTGCCGGTCAACCAGCTGCCTTGTCTCCGTAGAGGAACTACTCCCCCCGGGGGGCCTAGGGCTCTGGAAGGCAGAGAGCAACCTTGTGGCCCTTCCAAAAATCGAGGTGGACGTAGGAGTCGCTGAGGGGCTGGTCCGAGGTTATGGGCTGAAGTGGGGACAGGGCACAGAGGGGGACAGGGCACGAAGACATCCCAGCAGAGGATGGCAGGGCTGGCTCCCGAAACTTCGCTGGGGTCTCCGGTCTCTCCGGGTGCAGCTGCCCCCGGGCCCCCCTCAGAGGGGGTCAGTCTCCTGCGACCCCTCTCGGCCCCCATTCTCAGTCAGCGGGGGGGCCCTGCTGCCCGGGGGGCCCAGGTCGCACAGGGTGCTGCCCGTGGTCACCCTGCTGAGGCTGTGGGAGTTGTGGCGGGGTCTGTGGTCGCGGCACCGGGTCCCCAAGCACAGGGCCTCCTGGAAGGTCTCCCTGAAGCGGCTCGACATGACGTTGTAGAGCACGGGGTTAATGGCCGAGCTGAGGTAGAAGAAGACGCCGGAGATAACATGCACGTACTGGAAGGCCAGGTGCAGGCCCTCGGTCCACTGGGACACCAAGCTCCACATGAGGCGGTCAACGTGGAAAGGGGCCCAGCAGATCCCAAACACCACGACCAGCACAACTGCGGGGGCACAGAGGGGAGACTTGGGTGCCTGCTAGACTGCCTTCCCCGGGCTTCGGGGCAGCCTGCCCACTCTCACCGCGCCCCCCACGCCCAGGGTCCATCTGGAAGGTTCTAGAAGGTTGCCTGCCCAGGGTGCATCTGGAAGGTTCTAGAAGGTTGCCTGCCCAGGGTGCATCTGGAAGGTTCTAGAAGGTTGCCTGCCCTAGCCTCAGCAACCCCTGCAGAGAGGCTGGTCCCACCACTGTCACGGCCTGGGCAGTCGGCGTGTGCCCTAACCCCCAGCCACAGTCAACTGGACCGGGTGAGGACACCTGAGCCAAGATGGCCCCATCTGGCACTCCCATCACTGAGTCTGCAACTAAGTGGCTCTTAGCTAAGAGATCACCCAGCTTCCCAGAACGTCCCTCCAGCTGTGGTGTCAACCAGCCACGACCATCCTCGGGTCTCTGTCATTGGCTTTGCCTTGATTTTTGTTTCTTATTGCTTGTGTCTGCTTCTCTGCCTGCCTGTCTTCCCCTGTAGTGCCTTCCCCACCGCACCCCAGCACACTTTTCCCTCATCACCGGGAATTTCAACCAGGATGTTGTTTACAACATCCCCAGCCCTTCACCTGGTGTATCCTAGGCCCTCAGAAAGTGAAGCTGGGGGAAGGAAGGAGGGAGGCGGGGAGAGAAGAAAGCCAGAGCCCCAGGCCAGCAGGCAAGGCAGCCTTCAGGAAACACCCCAGCTTCCCAGGGCGAGAGCCATCCCAGCTGAGCAGACTCGGCCCCTGCAGGGCAAGGGAGTAGGGGGTAGAGGCAGGGGGCAGGTGGTCTGCAGTGGGGGCTTCACAGGGTCCAGCTGAGAGGCAGGCTTGGAACTCTGGGGTCAGTCCCATTCTCGGGAGCTGCTCAAGTGGCCTTGGGCTCAAGAGGCGTGGGTGTCTCTCTGGGAATGGGGCAGTCCCCAGTTAGCCAGCTATAATCCCAAGGCTTCAACCAAGGTCTCTCCACCTCTGTCTTGCCCTGGCTCACTGCATCTACCTGATTCGGGCCCCCTACAGTGGGGCACGATGAGGAGGAAATTAAGGACGGGGTTAGTATCATGTTGTCTGGCTTCCCCTGGGGCCTCTGTTTTTGGAAAAGAGCCAGACCCAGACCACAGTAAGACCCAGAGCCCCAACCCAGCTGGCCTGTCCCAATCCCCACCTCTGCCCTGACTCTCCTGTGCTCTGCACACTCGCCCTCACAAACACACGTCCTGATGAGTCTCTGTGAGACAGCGGTCATTGCCGTGGTCCTCGAGGAACCAGATACAGCACGGAGGAAATGTATCATCTTGCCCCTCCAGCACCTTGCTCCCCTTCTTTGGGGAACTTTGTTCCCTTCAGACCCCAGCATGTGAACCTGTGGGGTTGCAAACCGCAGCACCCTGCCACTCGGGCCTGGGGGCCGGCTCAGACCTAAGCCCACCAATCAGAATCCTTCCCTGGGACTTTTCAACAGCCACTAAGGGAAGAGGGCAGTTACTCAAGAAAGAGGAACTCTCTGTGCCCACGGCCATGCCTCCCAGGCTGCTCCAGGGAAGGACAGAGCTAAGACATGCTTAGGAGCAAAGATGGGAGACCTGGCGGGTCCAGCTCCCACAATCGGCTCTGCCATCCGGAACCCAGCCACGTGCCCCTGCCCGGTCCGTGGGTGGGTTCCAGCTTCACGGGTGTGCCGCCTGTGCAACTGTACAGGCCTCCAAGCTTAGAAGGACTGGGCTTCGTTTACTGCTCGATTTGCTGTCTGGACAGTCCCAACAATTTTTGAACAAGCGACCCCAAATATGCATTTTGCATTGGGCCCCACAAATCATGTGACCCATCCTGCCATTTATCTTTGCTATGAGTTTCTCATCTAGTAATCGCACACATGCGTGCACACACACAGGACGGGGTGGGGGGCGGCGGCGGCAACCCCAAACCTCACACTCAGCCTCCATCATAAACCTAGACGTTCACCCCCCGGGGCCTGGAAGCTCTAGCCTCACACCCAGGGCCTGGCTCAGCCTCTCTTCCCAGGAGCAACACTTACACAGCATCTTGGTCACCTGTGTCCGGCACCGATCCTGCGACCGCTGAAACCTGCAACTGTCACCGGCCCTGGCCCTGCCCCTGGCCCCCTGCCTGAGCAGCAGCAATCTCTCACGCCGCAGCCGGAGCCCGATGAGCAGGTAGAGCACGCTGATGGTGGCCATGGGCAGGCAGAAGAAGAACAGAGTGGTCATCTGCACGACCAGGTTGTAGAGGGGCCGCGGGTGGACCAAGGTGCACATGGCCGAGTGGGGCACCGTGCCCCGGCAGGGCAATTCCAGCTGCTGGATGCCGTGCAGGCTGGTGTTAGGCAGAGAACAAAGCACAGCGAGGCCCCAGATGGCCCCGAGCACGCGGCGCACGTGGACCCGAGTCATCATGGACCTGGCCTGCAGCGGGTGCACCACGGCCACGTAGCGCTCCACGCTCAGGGCCGTGACGTTGAGCACAGAGGCCAGGCAGACCGTCTCGAAGAGCAGCGTGCGGAAGTAGCAGCCCCCGGCGCCCAGCAGGAAGGGGTAGTTGCACCACATCTCGTAGAGCTCTAAGGGCAGGCCCACCAGCAGCACGAGAAGGTCGGACACGGCCAGGCTGAAGAGGTAGTAGTTGGTGGGGGTGCGCATGGCCTTGTGACGCAGGATGACCGTGCAGGTCAGCCCATTGCCCACGGCGCCCACCACAAAGATCAGCAGGTACGTGATGCAGATGGGGACAAAGAGCTCTGTCTGCTGGGGCCCCAGGTACTTGAGTCTCAGTTCCTCATCGGTGAGGTTCAAGTCCTCCGGGTCAGGGAGCTTCAAGGCCCTACTGCCATTGCAGAGCACCAGGCTCCTTGCGTCGCGTGGGGACATGTCTCCACGGAGGCTGGAGCAATTGAAGCAGAGAGGAGCCTGCGGAACAGAACAGAGAGACACCCAGAAAAGTCACTCGAAGATCGCTGGGAATTCATTAAACCCAAGGTGCCAGCGACACTAAGAGGAACGTCATTTTAGGTGTTTTAGAGAAATAAAAAACTGTCATCCATTGTAAGGCGTATAACAATTTCAGGGATGTAAAAATGTACATCTTAAAAATGCTAAAAAGCAGGACGTAGTTATAAATGTCATGATCCACGGAAGTCTTTGAATAAAGGATGAGTCCTTTGGAGATTAAGCTTTGCAGCGGCAGTCTCCACTTGGGTCTGTCCCCTTTCAAGCCCTGGACTTCAGGAGAGGGACTCAGTTTGGGCATCCGGAAAATGGGCACAACATGCGGTACCTGATCTTATCAGTTTGGTGTGGTTTTTTTTTTTTAAGATTTTATTTATTTATTTGACAGAGAGAGACACAGCAAGAGGGAACAGAAGCAGGGGGGAGTGGGAGAGGGAGAAGCAGGCTTCCCCCCGAGCAGGGAGCCGGATGCGGGGCTCGATCCCAGGACCCTGGGATCATGACCTGAGCTGAAGGCAGACGCTTAACGACTGAGCCACCCACACGCCACCCAGACGCCCCATCAGCATAGTGTTTAAGAACAAGAGCTCTGGAGGCAGCTGCCTGTATTCAAATCCAGCCTCCCTAGTTCTGGGCTGCACAGACCATCTGCAAGACCATCTGCATGGAAAACTATCTGTTTCTTCATTGCAAGAATCCAGGCGGTTTAATATACAAAAGGTACTAATGTGGGGCCCGCCTGACACACAGAAAGCTTGGTTATCAGCCACCTCATAGTGAGGACCAAGTCCATTGTGGGGATCAAGCAAGGGGGTAAAAGGGCTAAACACAACAACACTAACCCAAAAGTTGGTCCTTGTTTCTGTTTCCTATCAGCTGCACTGTTAAAAGTCGAAATATTTGACAACCTTGACACTGCTGAAGTTCCCTCTTCTTTGTCGGGTCCCCAACTCTGCCAGTCTCTGGGATATAGTAGTTAAGGACCCAGGCCATGGGGCTAAACACACTGGTCTGGGGTTCAAATGCCAGCTCTGCTACACTCTAGCTGTAACGGCGCCTCACTGTGCCTCAGTCTTCACATCTGTAAAATGGGGGTGTCCGCAAAGCTTACGTCATAATTTCTGTGAAGATTAAGTGTGAAAACACATATAAAGTTCTCAGGGTGTATCTGGTGCATTTCAGGTGTGCAATATCAACACACAGTAACATTATCTTTACTTCCTACGTGGAAAGAGAAGAAAAGTCCAACGGAGGGGGCCCTGGCTGGCTCACTCGGTCGACTTTTGATCCTGGAGTTGGGAGTTGAAGCTAGATGTTGGGCGTGGAGCTTACTTAAAATAAAACCTTAGGGGCCCCTGAGTGGCTCAGTCATTAATCGACCGACTCTTGATTTCCGCTTTGGTCGTGATCTCAGGGTCTTGAGATCAAGCTCTGTGTCAGGCTCTGTGCTCAGCAGGGAGCCTGTTTGGGATTCTCTCTCTCCCTCTCCCTCTGCCCCCCCCAATAAATAATTCTTTAAAATAAAATAAAATAAAATCTTAAAAAACAAAAAGGAACAGTGCGGGGAGAAAAAAGAACAGTCCAGCTGAAACAAGATTTGGCTGGGCAGGTGGTTCGGTGCGAGAGGCCAGGTGCTGGGCACTGCCCTCCTCAGCCCTTTTCCCCAGCCCGCCTGCCACCACCCCTCCCCGCGGGGCGGCCCCAGACGTTCGGGCTCCGTTCCTGGACCCTCTTCCCATTCCTTCAGGTCCATTTCCTCTTCTCAGTGGGAGCGTGGCACCCAGGTACCTGCGCAGCTGCCTTCCAACTTTCTTTCTAGGTCCTCCTCTGTCCCAGACCCCAAGAATTCTTAATCCTATCTTGCTCCTCACCAGACCCTCCGCCCGGAAGTCTCCCCCAGCCTCCTTGCCAGTCCCACACCTGATCCCCGCATTCTGGGAGAGAGGGTTCAGCTGCCCGCCTGCAGCGCGGGAGCCCAGCAGTGGGGAGCCGGGGAGCGGGGGGGG
>LNAC01000115.1:2580650-2633705 GCA_002007465.1 Ailurus styani
GGCGGACGGACAGACGGCAGCTGGCCCTCAAGTAGCCCTCCCTGTCGCCCCGCCTGCCGGTGGCCCCGCGGCCCCCCAGGGGACCGCCACCAGGGGGCGGTGCTCTCGCCGCAGCCGCGGACCCGGACGCCCTGCTCTGGGGTCCCCCACAGCCCCCCAAACGAGGGCGGTTGTCTCCAAGCCTTTGACGCGACACTCCCGGGAGCACCATGAGCGAGTCCCCATGGAGCCCTCACAAACCCATTTACAAAAGAGAAAACTGAGCCTCAGAGAGGTGAGCTGCGACTCCTCTGGGTCCCACATCCGCGCCCGCCCCGGGCTCTGGGGTGCTGACTTCTAGCCTAACTCATTATGGTGTCTCTCCAGCCCCCCATCTCTGCCCCACGTTTCAGACCTCAAAGTCCCCTTGTCCCAAAGGGTCTCAACGCCCTGCTTGGCTCCAAGTGGGGTCTCCTCTCCCTCCCCCGGGCCCAAGTCCCAGGACGTCACTCTGCATGCCCTCTCCCTGTGGCTTTGGGGGCAGGGCAACCTTCGCTCCCAGGACGGCTGCAGACGCTCCTTCTCCCTCCGGTCCGCCCTCTCACAGGCCACTCTTCTTCCTGAACCCCCTGCAAGGTCCTTCCTCTGCTGGAAAACCCTCCCAGGCGCTCCCCACTTCTGAAAAAGAGCCTGTCATGTGTGACACCGAAGTCTAGCCTGGTGTTGGACCTCTCTGCCCCACTGGCCTTTGGGGTCACCCCTCACTATATTCCTCACCCCCAAATACTGTCCCTCTCATCCATCCAAACGCCCCTCCGGCCCTCCCACCCCATCCACCCCAGGGAGCCCCACAGGGAAAGGAAACTGTAGGGAAGGGTCTGGACTGCTGGGATCCCAGGCTCCTCCTGCTCCCCCAACCTGTACACACGTAAACCCAAGAGCGGAGCCCCTTCCCTGCTCTGCCCTCTCCTCCAGCCAGCTCCTTATCTAGCTGGAAGTTATTTCATCGGGAACGTTCTAGGGACCTTGGACACATGGATCTTAGAAGCCAAAATGCTGGCTCCTGGGCCTCTTCCCAGAGTCTGATTCATTTAGTCTGGGCAAGGCCCAGCAACCCTCATTTTTGGCACACAGGGAGGGAGCCCCAAGCCCCAGAATCAGACGTGGAGAAGCCTTGGAAGGGGTTAAGTACAAAGCCCCAGGATGGAGGAAGGCTGCTGGTCAGCGGTGGGAATGGGAAGAGATCAGCCCCTCTGTGCCTTGGTTCTCCTTCCTGCAGCGTGTGTGACCGAGGATGCTTTGAGACATCAGTGCAAAGACTTAGCACCAGGCTGGCACACAACCAGCACTCAAAAAAGTCTATGTGATGACAGCTGGAGGTGCGACTTTCTTCCCCACAAATTTCCCCCGGCCCCCACCCCCACCCATGAGTCACGGTCTGGCCTTGGGGACAGGGAGTCATACCCTCTCAGAGCCTCCACCAGGCCTGCCTTCCCAGGAACTCCACATGTAAACACGGGCCCAGGCACAGAGGGAGGTTGCAGGCAGTGCGGGGAAGATGGTCCCCGTGTCCTTGGGGAAAAGAATCCTGGGGTTTCCTTGAAATTAACTGCTCAACTCCAGACAAGTGACGCCACCCAGAACCTTCAAGGTCCTGGTTGCTATCAGAGCATGTATCAGAGGAACGAAGCGGGGTAAGCAGCATCGCCGGGAAAGAGCCCGCCACGGGGTCACAGGCAGCATTGAGCATGTGACAAGCATTGCTCACGCCTGCCCCCGCCCCCGCCTCACACTGACACACGCACACTCACACGCGCCGCTCCGCACGCCCTCTGAGCATCCTGAAACTCGCGGGGGACCCCTCGGAGGTGCTCAGAGCCCGGGAAAGAAAGGGGGAAAGACCCATTTCTGCCTTCGAGAGGCAGAACGGCTCCTGCCAATGAGGAATTCTGAGGCAGCTTCTCCAAGGCCATGTTCCCTGGGGTTACCTGCAGGGCTGGGGCCTGGAGTGAACGCATCCGAGGTTTTCTGGGTATATACTGCAGTCTCCTGACCCTGGCTGGTGGGCATCTCCCCAGACCAGGGTGTTAAAGGCCCAGCTCGGCACAACAGCAAATCTGCCAAGGGAGTGGCTCTGGGGCCCACAGGAGCCATTCGGGAGAGGTCTCGGGTCTTGGAATCTGTGCAGGGCTCACAGGGCCTGAAGTATATGATTAGCCCCATGGCCCTTCCTCACCCTGCCGGCTCCTGCGAGCCGCGGAAGGGCAGCTGCCCCGAGCCAGGTCTTCACCAGCACCCCCTGAGCAGCTCCTGGAACTTTCACTGTTCACCGGAAGTCAAGTCGCCACCCCGAGCCCTCCCCCTGCTCTACTGCCTGCAGAGACCAGAGGAGGAAGGTGAAGATGAGCCTGGGGACACCGAGGCACCGGATGGGAGGGAGGGGCGGCTCTGCAGCCCAGGCATTGGAGACGGCCCCGGACCCACCAGCAACGAGGCTCAGCAAACATGGAGAGCTGGGTACAGCAAACATCTGGAGGGGAGAGGGTTGCCACGCCTACCCAGGAACCTCCCTAGGTCCGACACCTCTCGCCTGGCTCTGTTTGGCTGAACCCCCGCCAGGCCACGGCCAGAAGAGAGAGAGGAAAGGTCTGAGCCCCTTTGGAGTTGGGAAGGGGGGTCCCCAGGGCAGGGGCTGGGATCGCACCCCACCCAGTAATCCATGCTGCTCGCGTGCGACCATCCACTCCCCCCACGCCCCCAGACCTGGATCCGCTTGCAGAGACCAGCGCGCGCCTAAGGAGAGAGAAGGCAAAGGAAGGCAAGGAAGAGTGAGGCCTGGGCGAGAACCCTTGCTCGTACTGCCACAAGCCGGCTGTGTGGCCTTGGACCTGTCACTTGGCACTCCAGACCCCTGTCCCTCAGGGTACTGTGAGGAGTAGGCGAGATAATGGGGGTTAAACCACCTAGGCTTGACTCACTCAAGAAATGGTAGCTGTGACTATGCTCAGAATTCTCTAGAAAGTACTAGAAAGCTGCCAGGAGTCAGGGCTGGGGTGGAAGCTGAAGAACAGAAGAGCTTGCTCCGCAGGCCTTGGAAGGGCAGGGTTCCCCAACAACCTGGGGCAAGACAGCGGCACTCCGGTGAGAAGAAGGAAAATGCAAACTTGTGGGGAGCCTGACCACAGTGAAGGAGACCCAGGGCCCGTGGCCGGACCTTGGGGACCAGCGGCCGAGGAGACCTCCAGGGATCATTGCCTCTGCCCCTCCTGCCCATGGAGAGGGCCTCTTGGGGCTAATTGGCCCCTTGCTGTCTGCGGCCATGCAGCCTGGCTCTGAACCACCCCAGTCTCTCAAGCAGGGTCTGGGTGCAGAGTCAGCCCCCACCTCCCCCAGGGGCTTGCTGGTGCCCCAGGCCCCAAATTCCACCTGTGGCCAAAGGGAGGACAGGCTCAGGTCACACATGGAGAGGGTCACCTTTTACTCGACAGTTCTTAGCCTGGGGGGCCCCCCCATTTCCAAAGATAATCCAATTTCAAGAGCCCATGTGTGTATTTCCCCATCAAAGACTGGATTTTTATAGATGTTCCTCACCTGGTTCCCCTTCTCAAGCCCATGTGGCCTTTCCCTTGCTGGGTTATGAGTTTTCTCCAAGAACTGCCCTACCTACCTGCTGTCTGAATGACCCTGAACTGCTTCCGGGAGGCTCCTTCCATGGACTGGTCTGCTCCCTCCCCGCTCCCGGTCCTTGGGCAGCTACTAAGTGCCTTTTCTTGAAAGCAATGTGGGTACCCAGTTGGCTCTGGAACTTTTGGGAAAAGCTTCAAGAGTTTCTTAGTTAGGGCTCGGTGCATTCCAAGGCATCAGAACCTATGGTTGCCGCTCAGAGGCTGTGAGTTTCCAAGGATGGAGTTTTATTATCTCTGTTCTTAAGCTCTTACATTCTCTATGCCTCAGTTTCCTCATCTGCAAAATGGAGATGATAACAGACCTACTCACAAAGTCATGAGAGGATTAAATGAAATTAAGGATACAGAGTGCCCAGAAAGCACTTCGCTGGCCTTTGATGACTATTTTTCAAATAAAAGGAAGTCAGGAGCATGTTTCAGAAGCTTGGTACATTTTCTGAACAAAAATGAAAAATTTTTTTAAAAGATTTATTTATTTATTTGAGAGAGAGAGGAGAGCGCGCACAGGCATGGGAGCAGAGGAGAGGCAGAGGGAGAGGGAGAAAGAGAATCTCAAACAGACTCCCCCTGGAGCGGGGAGCCCAATGCAGGGCTCGATCCCGTGACCCTGAAATGATGACCTGAGCCAAAACCAGGAGCTGGCTCCTCAATGGAATAAGCCACCCGGATGTCCCCAAAAGAGCTGAATTAATTTAATATTTTTCTCCCAAGGCAGCAAGAGACAGTAATATAGAGGTCTCTCTCTGCCCTGTGAGGAGGGGCATGGAGAGAAACTGAGGGCCAGAGGAGTTAGGGAAGGGAGTCAGGCCCCATCCCGGTGTGGGTGGAGGGCCAGGCCTGGTCCGCACACAGGCTAGCATCCTGCCTTCCGGCCCCTCATGTTCCCACGAAGTTCTCAAGTGTGTTTGTGCGGAGGCACTGTAAACAAAGACGGAATGAGCAGGCTGCTACAAGCCGACCTTTATTAGGGCAGAACCAGTTCGGTCAGGCTGCACCCCTGCCCCAGGAAGGAGACCCGGGAGGACCCCAGCCCCCACCGGGCTCCAGGCTGGCTCTTTCCCTGAGTGGAGCTCGCTCTGCGGTGCAGGAGGGCGGCTGCAGCAAGAGCAAGGCCTCGGATGTGTGACCTTGGACAAGTCCCTTCCCTCCTCTGACCTCAGCTTGCTCATCTGCAGAATGGGGACACATACCCCCTCGTGAAGCTGAGGTTATCCAGGGGGCACCTGCCGCCAGCGTGCGACCCACAGGCTGGGGAGCAGAGCAGGGCTTGCGGGAGGGGCAGCTGTGTCCCTTCGGCATCTGATTCAGAAGTTAAGGGTGGTTATCTCTGGGGGGTTAGGGTTAGGGTGGGAGGAGAGGAGGCCATTCTTTTTCAGTTTAAAATGTTTTTCAATGGTCGATATTTGTTGACGTTTGTAACCACCTTTTAGCTAGTTGCTCTGAGGATTAAATGAGATAATTCTTACAGACTCCTGGGCACATGTGGCATTTTCTTTTCTTAAAGATTTTATTTATTTATTTATTTATTTATTAGAGGGAGAGAGAGAGAGAGAGAGAGAGCAGGAGGAGGAGGAGCAGAGGGAGCGGGACAAGCAGACTCCATGATGAGCGTGGGGGATGCGGGGCTCGATCCCAGGACCCCGAGATCACGAGCTGAGCCAAAACCCACTGAGTTGGTGGCGCAACCGACAGACACCCGGGGGCCCCCACCTGTGGCATTTTTAATGACAAAATACATTCCAGAAAAATGTTGCAAGAATAATACAAAGCACTTTTTGTCCTGAAGGATTTGCCAGCGGGCACCTGACCTGAGGTTCAGGCTCCCCTGAACCCATTCCTATGCATTTCCTGCACATGGGGACCTCTCTGTCCTCCATCAGCACAGCACAGCCAGCCCGGTTAGGAACGTCGCCCTGGGACTTTACTGCCTGCTAATCCTTAGTCCGGAAAGTTTCTTTCATCTCCACTTGACTTTGATGAACTTGACTTTTTTTTTTTTTTTAGGATTACAGCCCAGTTATTTTGTAGGATTCTCTCAATTAGGATTTATCTAATGTTTCTTTTCTTTTTTTAAAATTTTATTTATTCATTTGAGAGAGAGAGAGAACACGTCCTTGCAGGGGGAGAGGCAGAGGGGGAGGGGGGACAAGCAGACTCCCTGGGGAGCACAGAGCCCACCAAGGGGCTCAAGCTCATGACCCCGAGACCATGCGCTGAGCCAAAATCCAGAAACAGATGCTTAACCGACTGTGCCACTCAGGCACTCCTATCTAATATCTCTTTCGGATCGATTCGGGTTACACATTTTTTTGCAGGAACACCCTAGAAAGGGGGGTGTGTTCTCTTCATTGCGTCCTCAGGGGCAGCACAGTGTTTCCATTTGTCCCATTACTGAAGGTGGCAACTTTATTCCCTTGCTGAAGGTGGTCCTTGCCACGTTTCCTCCTCTGAAAACTTATCTTTCCTTCCCCTCCCCAAATTTTTATAAATAAATAAAATCTGTAAAAATAAAATCTTTAAAGAAAAGAAATAAATATGAAAAGAAAAGATACTATGATAAAAATTCAACAGCTATTACAAATAAAGAAAAGTTGGGGGGAAAGAAGAGAAAAAGAAAAAGAACCAGAAAAACCTGCAAACCTTACAGCTGAAAAGCTGCAGAAGAAAGAGCTTTAAAAATAAAGTACCAGCCCTAAAGAAGCTGCAGAGCTCGCTGATCTTTTAGGACTTGATGGCCCTGCGGAGGCACCAGTGACCAAAGGGGAGCATAACCGCAGTGCTGGCCCTGAATGGCGATCTGGACATCTTTGGACCAATGATTTTTTTAAAAAAGATCTATTTATTTATTTGGGGGTGGGGAGGGGCAGAGGGAGAGGGAGAGAATCTCAAGCAGACTTCCCACTGAGCGCAGAGCCCTGACACGGGGCTCGATCCCACAACCCTGAGATCATGATCTGAGCCGAAATCACCAGTCCCACGTCTAACAGATTGAGCCGCTCAGGTGCCCGTGGATCTGTTCACTGAGCAAGCTACAAAATCGGAAGAGAGGGTGCCTGGGTGGCTCAGTGGGTTAAGGCCTCTGCTTTTGGCTCAGGTCGTGATCTCAGGGTCCTGGGATCGAGGCCCGCATCGGGCTCCCTGGTCAGCGGGGAGCCTGCTTCCCCCCCTCTCTCTGCCTGCCTCTCTGCCTCCTGTGATCTCTCTCCCTCTGTGAAATAAAAAAATAAAATCTTTAAAAAAAATCGGAAGAGATGCCAAAGAAACCAACTCTCCAAAGACTCCATCTTCTCTCCTATGGCATGGGAACCGTTCAGCAGCAGGGAACTCCTGGTGTGTTTCTGAGACCCGCAAATACACCACTGACCTCGCAAGCATCGACTGCACTTCACGGTTTTCCATCGGCGGGAGTGCCTGCACCTGCAGCTCTCGGCCTCCTGGGAGATGTAATGAGACAGAGTGCAAGCATGATGGTGGACATGCGCATGCCCATTGGGCTTATGTATGATGTCACTTCCTCCAAACGTGGTTGCCCCCAAGGAGGAATGGTGGGGCAGATGGGTGCACCCCAGAGTAAGCTTGACCTGCTGTGAGCTCCACAGCCCCAGCGGAACCTCTCACAGATAAATCAGCAAATGGCTGGCATGAGTATCAGCAGTACAAACACTCCAGTGAGTTTTGGCCACCCCGCCCAACACAAGGGCAGGATGGTCTGGAAGCTCATCCCGTCAGGCTCTCAGCACACAGCTGTGGAACTGAAAACCGCAGTGCAGGTGTCACCCAGAACTACTGCCTGACGTGCCTTGCTAAAATGTATCTAGTTCCCTTGTTTATCCATGTACATATACTTTTTTTCTTTTTCCCCATTTGTTCATATTAAGAATTATCTGATTGACCGTGTTCGTCTGTACTGATTAAATTTGATGTGAAAATCAAAAAAAGAAGAAGGAGGAGGAGGAGGGGAAGAAGAATAGTAGCTTAAATACAGAGATGTGTGTAAGAGGATACTAGTCCCAGTCTTTTTTTTTAAGTGCGTATTATTTATTTTGTTTTTGTTTTTGTTTTGTTTTGTTCAAATTTATTTTATCTTATTTTTTCAGTGATCCAAGATTCATTGTTTATGCACCATACCCAGCGCTCCATGCAATATGTGCGCTCCTTAATACCCACCACCAGACTCACCCATCCCCCCTCCCCCACCCCTCCATAACACTCAGTTTGTTTCTCAGAATCCACAGTCTCTCATCTTTCATCTCTTCCTCACAGTCAACAAAACAAAGAGGAAACCCACCGAATGGGAGAAGATATTTGCAAATGCCACTATAGACAAAGAGCTGATATCCAAGATCTATAAAGAACTCCTCAAACTCAATGCCCAAAAAACGGATAATCATGTTAAAAAATGGGCAGAAGACATGAACAGACACTTCTCCAAAGAAGACATACAAATGACTAACAGATACATGAAAAAATGTTCATCATCACTAGCCATCAGGGAAAATCAAATCAAAACCCCAATGAGATAACACCAGTTAGAATGGCCAAAATCAACAGGATAGGAAACAAAAAGTGTTGGAGAGGATGTGGAGAAAGGGGAACCCTCTTACACTGTCAGTGGGAATGTAAGTTGGTGCAGCCACTTCGGAAAACAATGTGGAGGTTCCTCAAAAAATTAAAAATAGAGCTATCCTATGACCCTGCAATTGCACTACTGGGTATTTACCTCAAAGATAGTGTAGTGAAAAGAAGGGCCATATGTACCCCAATGTTCATAGCAGCAATGTCTACAATCGCCAAACTGTGGAAAGAGCCGAGATGCCCTTCACCAGTCTTTCTATAATAATGAAAAACTGGAGACAAGCTCAATTTTCTTTATTTTAGCTCCTGAAAGTAGACTCTTTGCTTTGCCTTAGCTCCTAAAATCAGTGTCTTGCATGCCTCCCAGACCCATCTGCCTGAAGGACCAGATAATCAATTGCTAATTGGCTGCCTCCCAGGGCTCTTAGCATCCCTGCTCTTTCCAGCTGTGTTTGTACAAGAATCCAGAAGGCTCTTGTATGTCAGAGAAGGTCCTGGGGTAGAAAGNTAAGTGCGTATTATTTATTTTGTTTTTGGTTTTGTTTTGTTTTGTTTTGTTCAAATTTATTTTATCTTATTTTTTCAGTGATCCAAGATTCATTGTTTATGCACCATACCCAGCGCTCCATGCAATATGTGCGCTCCTTAATACCCACCACCAGACTCACCCATCCCCCCTCCCCCACCCCTCCATAACACTCAGTTTGTTTCTCAGAATCCACAGTCTCTCATCTTTCATCTCTTCCTCACAGTCAACAAAACAAAGAGGAAACCCACCGAATGGGAGAAGATATTTGCAAATGCCACTATAGACAAAGAGCTGATATCCAAGATCTATAAAGAACTCCTCAAACTCAATGCCCAAAAAACGGATAATCATGTTAAAAAATGGGCAGAAGACATGAACANCCTCTCCCCCCTCCCACTCATAATCATGCTCTAGGAAGGAAGGAAGGAAGGAAGGAAGGAAGGAAGGAAGGAAGGAAGGAAGGAAGGAAGGAAATGGCTGAACTATGCCATTGGATGTTACAGAAATGACAACACATGATATCCAAGGCTAGACAATAAAAGAATTGCAGCTCCTACCTTATTCCCTTTTGGATCTCTTGTTCTTGGTGGAAGCCAGCTTCCATGTTTTGAGGATGTTCAAGTGGCTTAAGGAAAGGTGCAAAAAACTAGAACTCCTGCCAACAACCAATGCTCCCTCGTCAGGCAAGTGAGCCATGTTGGAAGTGGATCCTCCAGCCCAGTCAAACCTTCAGATGATTCCAGCTTCATGGGAGACCCTGAGGAGAACCCTGAGCCAGAACCACCCAGTTGAGCTGCACCTGGGTTTCTGACCCTCAAAAACAGTGTCATATAACAAATGTTTTTGTTTTAAGCTGCTAAATTTGGAGTGATTGGTTACATGATAATAGCTAACTAATATTCTGACTCTTGATTTCAGCTCAGCTCACGATCTCAGGGTGGTGGGACGGAGGCTTGCGTCAGGCTTCACACTTGGCGTGGACTCTGCTTGAGATTCTCTGCCTCTCCCTCTCCTCTGCCCCCTCCCCACTCATGTGTGCACTTGCACACTCTCTCTTTCTCAAATAAATGAATAAAATCTTTCAATAAATAAATAAATAGAGCATTACCATATAACCCAGCAATTCCACCCCTAGATATATACCCAAGGGATATGAAAACACGTCCACAGAAAAACTTGTACATGAATGTTTACAGCAGCAGTATTTGTGATAGTCAAAAGACAGAAACAACCTACATGTCCATCAGTGAACAAATGGAAAAACAAAATGTGATACATTCATACAATGGAATATCATTTGGCCATAAAAGGGAATGAAGTAGGGCTACATGCTGTAGCTTGAAAAGGCCTCAGAAAGTAAAGGAAATCAGTACAAAAATCCACATATTCTGTGATTCCATGCATATGAAATGTCCAGAATAGGCAAATCTATAGAGACAGAGAATAGGGGTTTTATATATACACACACCATATATTTTTTTCTTTTTAAAAACATTTTTAATTTAAATTCAATTTATTAACATGTAATGTATTATTTGTTTTAGGGGTACAGGTCTGTGATTCATTAGTCTTATATAATACCCAATGCTCGTTACAACACATACCCTCCCCAATGTCCATCACCCAGTTACCCCATTCCTCCACCTACCTCCCCTCCAACAACCCTCAGTTTGTTTCCTATGATTAAGAGTCTCTCATGGTTTGTCTCCTCTCTGGTTTCATCTTGTTTCATTTTTTTCTCTCTTATTCTATGACCCTTTGCCTTGTTTCTTAAATTCCACATATTAGTGAGATCATACAATAATTGTCTTTCTATGATTGACTTATTTGGCTTAGCATAATACCCTCTAGTTTCATCCATGTCATTGCAAATGGCAAGATTTCCTCTTTTGATGACTGCATAATATTCCAGTGTGTGTGTGTGTGTGTGTGTGTGTGCGCGCGCGTGTGCACGCCTCACATGTATGTATACACCACATCTTCTTTATCCATTCATCTGTTGATGAACATCTGGGCTCTTTCCATACTTTGGCTATTGTAAATAACACTGCTATAAACATTGAGGTGCACGTGCCCCTGAGGATCACTACATTTGTATCTTTGGGGTAAATACCCAGTAGTGCAATTGCCAAGTCATAGGGGAGCTCTATTTTCAACTTTTTGAGGAACCTCCGTACTGTTTTCCAGAGTGGCTGCACCAGCTTACCCTCCGACCAGCATTATAAAAGGGTTCCCCTTTCTCAGCATCCTCGCCAACATTTATCATTTCCTGACTTGTTAATTTTAGCTAATCTTACTGGTGCGAGGTGGTATCTCAGTGTGGTTTTGATTTGTATTTCCATGATGGCAATTTATGTGGAGCATTTTTTCATGTGTCCGTTGGCCATTTGTATGTCTTTGCAGAAATGTCTGTTCATGTCTTCTGCCCATTTCTCAATTGGATTATTTGTTCTTTGGGTGTTGAGTTTGATAAGTTCTTTCTAGATCTTGGATACTAGCCCTTTATCTGATAAGACATTGGCATGTCTCTCCTCCCCTTCTGTCGGTTTTGTCTTTCGGTTTTGTTAACTGTTTCCTTTGCTGTGCAAAAGCTTTTTATCTTGATGAAGTCCCAATAGTTCATTTTTGCCTTTGTTTCCCTTGCCTTTGGAGATGTGATGTGTCTAGCAAGAAATTGCTGCAGGGGCACCTGGGTGGCTCAGTCGGTAGGCATCTGCCTTTGGCTCAGGTCATGATCCCAGATTCCTAGGATCGAGCCCTGAGCCCTGCGTCGGGCTCCCTACTCTGCAGGGAAAGTCTGCTTCTCCCTCTCCCACTCTGCTGCTGGTGTTCCCTCTCTCTCTTGTCTCTGTCCCTGTCAAATAAATACATAAAACCTTCAAAAAAAAAACTTGCTGCAGCCAAGATCACAGAGATTGCAGCTTATGTTCTCCTCTAGGATTCTGATGGATTCCTGTCTCACATTGAGGTCTTTCATCCATTTTGATTCCATGTTTGTGCATGGGGTAAGGAAATGGTCCAGTTTCATTCTTCTGCATGTGGCTGCCCAATTTTCCCAACACCATTTGTTGAAGAGACTGTCTTTTTTCCATTGGCTATTCTTTCCTGCTTGAGACAGAGAATAGGTTACTGGTTGCCTAGGCTGAGGTGGGGATACGGGTGATAGCTAAAGGGTATGGGATTTCTTTTTTAAGATTATGAGAATCTTCTAAAATTGACTGTGATGATGGCTACACCTATTTGTGAGTAAACCAAAAACTACTGAATTGTCTACCTTTAATGGGTGACTTGTGTACGTGAATTACATTTTAATAAAACTGTTTAAAAAGCTGATGATGAACAGGTACCTGGCTGGCTCAGTCAGTAGCGTGTGTGACTCTTGATCTCAGGGTCGTGAGTTCAAACCCCATGTTAGGCGTGGAGCTTACTTTAAAAAAAAAAACAAACTGATAACAAACACACCACAGCTTCCTTCCCGCTGGTGGGACAACTCTGGGGCATGTTCCACACAGTCTCTGAGAACATCCCCTGCAGGACTGAACCCATTTCCCACGCCCGTGACATGCCTGTTAATAATATATTTTCTTTCCTTTCTTCTCGATCTCATTTCTCCACGCTACACTTCCTGGGATCATATCTCAAACAAACTCCTTCACCCAGTTCATGTCTCAAGGTTTGCTTTTGGAGGAACCCAAACTAAAGCCATCATGTTCTTTGGGTTGGAGGTCATAGGGCTGATTCTACACCTGTCCATGGAGAACCCAAGTGGGAGGGCTGGGGGCCCAGGCCGACTGTCCTGAAGGCTTGAACCGAAGTCCAGAACAGTCACAGAGCTGGTCTCCACAGCACGCCTGGCATGAGCCTGGTAGGATTTGCACACACGCTAACCCACACATGCACACTTTTAGGCCCGGGAGAGTCACCCCAGCCTGTGACTGCCCTTTACCCCACAGTCAGGCTGTGTGGGACATGGTCATTTCCCCTTTGGCTTATTTTGCCTGTCTCTGTGGCCGGGCATCATCTGACCACACAAACCACCAAAATGGAGAAGCAGGAGGCTGTGAAGGGCCACATGGGACACAACTGGACACACTCTGTAGGAAGGGCCTCCCTTTCAGTGGTGACCCAGAGGTATCTGATTGAGGGGGGAAAACAGATTCCACAGCTGAAACTTGACATTAAAGAACCAGGAACACCCGGGGTGGTCCCCCAGGCAAAGGGACCAGTGTGGGAAGGGACCTCCTGCAGAGGCCCAGGTCCAGGCTGACCGTCAGACTGGAGAGGGAAGACTGGGGCTCGACCCAGCTTCTCACACCAGCCTCCAGGCCTGGACTGGAAGGTGGGGGCCTGGACTTTTATTCTTTCCCCAGGTTAGGCCTCCTCAGCCTCAGTCAAATGCCATCGTCTTTAAGCCAAAGACAGTTGCCGATGTTAATGCTTCTGGCCCTCACACACAGGGTTGCCCAAAGCAGCAGAACAAAAGGGCTCTGATTGGCTCAAAGATTTCATGAGTTGGTCCTAGACTAAGAATTTGATTTAATTTTTTTGTATATTTTACTGGGATGCTTAGTTGAATGTGTCAGATTGGCTAGGCTATAGTACCCAGTTATTTATTCAAACATGAATCTAAATGATGTTATAAAGGTATTTTGTACATGTGGTTAACATCTACAAGTAGTTGACTTTATTATCCACCATAATGAGGGTGGGCCTCATCCAATCAGTTGAAGGCAGTAACAGCAAAACCTGAGGCTTCCCTGTAAAGTTTGGCGGCATCAACTCCTACCTGAGTTTTCAGCCAGCGAGCCTGGCCTATAGATTTCAGACTTGCCAGGCCCCATAATCACATAAGCCAATTCCTTAAAAAATAAAAAAAGGGGGGGGGGGACCTGGGTGGCTCAGATGGTTAAGCATCTGCCTTCGGCTTAGGTCATGATCTCCAGGTCCTGGCACTGAGCCCCACGTTGGGCTCCCAGCTCAGCAGGGAATCTGCTTCTCCTTCTCCCTCTGCCTCTCCCCCTGCTTGTGCTCTCTGTCTCTCTCTCAAATGAATAAATAAAACCTTAAAAAAAAAAAAAAGACAGGGCACCTGGGTGGCTCAGTCAGTTAAGCAACTGACTTTGATTTCAGCTCAGGTCATGATCTCAGGGTTGTGAGATCGAGCCCCACATCAGGCTCCACACTCAGCGTAGTCTGAGATTCTCTGCTTCTCCCTCCCCCTCTGCCCCCCCCCGCTCTTTCTGTCTCAAATAAATAGATAAAATCTTTAAAATATATATATATATATATATCACCCATTAGTTTTGTTTTTCTGGAGAGCCATGACTGATACATTTACCCTCAGAGGAAGGTAGGCTGAGTTGTGGGACATCAAAAACAAAGAGTCCAGTTTTCAGGGCCACAAGTCTCTCCTTATGGAGGCAATGCCAAGGGCACAGGGTGAGCAAGTGGGGGATTTGCTGAACTTACCCATAAGGTGCATCCTGCTGTTGGTTTAACCAAATTGGCTAGAGAATTGAAAATAACTCCCATAAAGTTATCCTAAGACAGTATTGCAAATGGAAAAATTATAGAAACCACTCAAAGGATTCACAAAATCCAGGTCCCATAGCCAGCTCCCACATAACTCAGTCCGGGTCACCCCACTGCCCTGATGAAAATCCTCCCAAGGATCTTAGAATAAGCCCAAGTTTAGCTCAGCCTATAGCCCAGCCTTATGCATTTCTGCTCATCTTCTCCTTCCCTTTGTTCTGCCAGACCACTCTCTGACACCCCAGGACCTTTGCACATGCCATTTGCTTTCCTGGAACTCCTGTTTCCTGGCTCTTTACTTGACACCTTCCCATCCTTCGGGGCTCTGAGATGGCTTCCCTGACCACACATTCTGACATGCCTCCCTCCACCCGCAAAACCATCTGCTACATCCCCTGTTTATGCCCTTCATAGAACTTACCAGAGTTTGGAATGATCTTATTTCTTTATTTTCATGTTTTTTGACTATGTCCTCACTCTGGCCTGGAAGTTCCAGGAGAATGTGCCCATCTCATTCTCTTGTGTCTTCCCAGTAAGCTCATCCATGTTCAGGTCAAGGCCCCTCCCCATCTTCCCACAGTGCCCTGGGCTGACCCATCATGTCGCTGGGTGATCCACAGTAGAGCCTTGGCATCCAGCCGTCCAGGAGTTTGGACCTGTGCCTGCAGGGTGGAGGACTTGGATACTTGCACAGGGTTACAGGGTTGAGCCTTAAAAGAAAGTCTTGTCCCTGAACAAGGCAGAGTTGAACCGAGCCCTGAAGAGTGTTCAGGCAGAGAGAACAATGAGGGAAAAGGCCACAGCATCTCTAGGGACCGACCCAAAGCCAAAGAACCAACCACTATGAGCCAGGAGGAGAGTGGTGTGGGCTGAGGGAGGGCAGGGCCTGAGAACAGCCTGGGGTCCACCGGGGGATTTTCAGTAGGAGGATTTTCAGTCCATACCCAGAAAGTCCAGATCATTTCTGGGCTGAGGGAGCGGGGAGTAGAGCTGAGGAGATATTTTTGGATACTACAGTATCATTTGGACTGCAAGATACTTTTTTTCACCATGTACATGTATTGCCTTAAAACTTAAGGAGACCATCACTCTGGCCACTAGGCGAAGCCTGGACTGTAAGGGGACAGAGGGGACTTTCGTGGCGGCCTGTGATGGACCCCACATTCTGTCCACCTGACAGCCCATCTCTTCGTCCCCCCCTTCCTCACGGACAGATTCCTACTTTCTGCTTTCCCAAGTGACCATTTACGTAAACAGCAGACTTCCAGCTAAAAGACTAGCTTCCCAAAGAAGGGAGGCCATTGAGTAGAAGCTATTGAGCGAGACTTTTGACGAAATTCTTTAAAAGAGGGACAGGCGGGGCACCCGGGTGGATCTGTGGGTTAAGCATCTGCCTTCGGCTCGGGTCATGATCCCGGGGTCCTGGGATCGACTCCTGTGTCTGGCTCCCTGCTCAGTGGGGAGTCTGCTTCTCCCTCTCCCTCCACGCCTCCCCCCCGTTCATGCTCTCTCTCTCAAATAAATAAATAAAATCCTTTTTTAAAAAATAAAATAAAAGAGGGACTGGCGACAGACAAGGGCTATTTTTACTCCCTTCTGCTTTCCTTAGTTTTGACCCTTTGTGACCTCAACTTGGGGGGGGGGTTACTGTCGGTAGCGTCCCTCAGTCCTAAGTCGCAGAAGCAAACCGACAGCTTTGCTGTCCCTCCCAAGGCCCTGAGATTCGCCGGTTCTGATCATTTCCCGGCTGTGTATCTTCCGAACTCCTGCCCGTGCTCTGAAGGCCAACGTCTGTCTCCAAAACTCCATGAGCCGTTTCCACTCCTGACTTCATGTGCTTTATGTTCCCTCCGCATTCCCGGCCCCTGGGAGTTTCCCTTTCTTAGTTTAAACCTGGTGAAATAGTCACGAAGTTATTTGACTGTATTTTACTCAGCACCCCGGTGTATAGTCCCTTCTGGCATACAGACTTACTTTCCTGCCCATCTACAGCACACAATTTAGCATCTAATTGCTCACCATCCTGCCCATGACTTCAGTGCGTGTATTTTGTCTCCCCAACTATATGCAAATGCTCCCACTTAGGGGCTGAATTATGTTCCCGCAAAACTCGTACGTTGAAGTCCTAACCCCCTAGTTCATGCGACTGTATTTGGAGATAGCGTCTTCAAAGAGATAATTAAGGTTAAACGAGGTCTTTAGGTGGGCCCTAATCCGGCACGACTGGTGTCCTCATAATGAGTTCAGGAGGGCGCCTGGGTGGCTCAGTGGGTTAAAGCCTCTGCCTTCGGCTCAGGT
Source organism: Ailurus styani (assembly GCA_002007465.1). NCBI lineage: Eukaryota > Metazoa > Chordata > Mammalia > Carnivora > Ailuridae > Ailurus > Ailurus styani. The sequence continues at coordinate 2,597,250 of LNAC01000115.1, forward strand.
CATGATCTCAGGGTCCTGGGATCAAGCCCCGAATCCGGCTCTCTGCTCAGCAGGGAGCCTGCTTCCTCCTCTCTCTCTGCCTACCTCTCTGCCTACTTGTGATCTCTCTCTCTCTCGCTGTCAAATGAATAAATAAAATCTTTAAAAAAAAAAAAAGTTCAGGACACAGATGCCCAGGGGGAAGCCACAGAGAAAGGCCTCAGAAGACACCGACCTTGATAACATTGATCTTGAACTTCAAGCCTCCAGAACCGGAAGAGGATTCATCTCTGCTGTTTAAGCACCCCCTCCCCCAGTCTGCGGCACTGGGTCATGGCGGGAAACTCGGACACCCCATTCTTTCATTCGAGCTCCTGTCGTGCAGGGCTCGGTGGTGGCCCCCTGATGTCTGCTTCCCAGGCCTACTTTCCTTTCCCACCGACTGGTGCGCTGGTCTGCGGTGGAAGTGGGAGCNCAAATGAATAAATAAAATCTTTAAAAAAAAAAAAGTTCAGGACATAGATGCCCAGGGGGAAGCCACAGAGAAAGGCCTCAGAAGACACGACCTTGATAACATTGATCTTGAACTTCAAGCCTCCAGAACCGGAAGAGGATTCATCTCTGCTGTTTAAGCACCCCCTCCCCCAGTCTGCGGCACTGGGTCATGGCGGGAAACTCGGACACCCCATTCTTTCATTCGAGCTCCTGTCGTGCAGGGCTCGGTGGTGGCCCCCTGATGTCTGCTTCCCAGGCCTACTTTCCTTTCCCACCGACTGGTGCGCTGGTCTGCGGTGGAAGTGGGAGCCAGCTGGTCCCCATCAGCTATTTATAAACCTTCCCAGCCCCCTCGCCTGCTCCCCTTCTGCCTCAGACCCTGTCTCCGAGCTGCGGCCTGACCCTCTGCCCTCCTGCGGAGAGTCCCGCTCTCCCTCCCTGGGACTGGTCCTCAGCGAGCCTTGCCCGACCCTCTGAGAACAGCCAGCGTCCAGGCTCAGCTCTTCCCACCTGACCCTGCCTTCTCCCCAGCCCCGCGTTTCCACGCAGCCTTCTGGCCGAGTCCATCCGCAGGCCGGGCCTCCCCTTACTTTTGGCGTGAAGGGCTTCCTCCCATCTCCCGCTCTGATGACCAGCCCTGTTCTCCCAGGAACACTGGCTGAGCTTTGGCTGCCAACTGGCTCTCACCTCGACCCTTCCACTCCACGCCCGGAACCCCGCTGGGCCGAGGGCCTCTCTTCCCCTAAAGGTCCTTCCTAGGGGGATCTCAGAGGGCTTGCTGAGCTAGTATAAAAGGGAAGAAAGGCACAGCAGTAGCTAGAAGGGGGGCAAGTTCCTCTCCCCCATCAGCGGGTCCGAGGGCGGTGGGGTCCATCGCCTGCGTCCTGGCAGTGCCCCTGGGAAGCGGCAGGACCGAGGGAGGAGCACCATTGAGCTGGTGCCCCCAGGGTGGTGGGCCTCTGGCAGCATCACGAAAGAGTCTGAGCCCAAGGGCAGCCCCACACCTGAGGAGGAGCCCCCCTTAAGGATTCAACAGACAGGCCAAGCAGGTCTTGCAGCCCGGGGTGGGTTATTGCCTGATGCCCCCCTTGCTCGCCCAACCCGGCCGCAGCTCTATGGAATGATGAGACAGGTCACATGGAGGGGAAGAAAGCTCCGAGGAAGGGTTAGGGGAGACCCATCAGAGTGCGGTTGGGGAGCCAAAACTAAGCAAGTATATAGACAGAGCTCTCTCCATGCAGCAAAGCTCAGCGATGAACTTGATTTGGAAATCTCTGACCTTCACAGGCTTGATATTTTTCTCATTTATTTCCCAGATGGAAAGTGCAAAGACCCCGCTAGCCGGTTCCAGACCAGACACCACGTAAACTCTGGCCCCACATCAGGGCTGGAGAGATCTGCCAGAGCAACCGGCCCTGCCCCCAAACCACACGTGCACACGCTCACCCCCTTAGAGGAGAGAGGAGAGCAGCTGCCTCCCCTGGATCTGTGGCAATCAGGGCGGCCTGCCTGGAGGTAGAGGTGGGGCACACATGTGTTGGGGGGAGCGCCAGGTGGGGAGCCAGCCGCACAGAAGGCCAGGGGCTCATAAGTCTGGATCCAAAGGAACATTTTTCACAGACTCTTGTGAGAACACAATGAAAGGAATGAAGACAATAGAGCTGGATGGGCCCCGTTACCAAGCGCAGTGACTCAGCCGGAACCCATGGCTGAAGTCTAAATTGGATGGAGTCTAGAGCATCACCCTCGGGCTCTGCCAGCCTGGTTTTGCCCCCACCCTTCCATGACCCCCGGAGTGACCCAGCTCCAAATCCAGTCCCTGGGTGACTTTGCCAGGCCCTGGGTCTCCATCTCGGTGGGGCCTAGACTTCCCAGCAGGGCACAGTCATCCCTATCTCCCAGGAACACCTGCCCAACAGGGGACCCCAGCAGACATGTGAGCCCCCACAAAGCAAGCACAGAGGAGCAGGGGAGGCCAGCCGGCTTCAGGCTGGGAGGAGCAGGAAGCTCACCTCGCCCAGTTTGTTTCTAGGAGGTTCCACTTGGGACTCTGCTGGCTTGCCCAGAAGCTTCCCTTAGAGGGACAATCCTAGAGGTTTCCCATCTGACCCTGGGTGCTCCTTCCTCCATGTGACCTGGAATCCCTTCCCTAAACCTTCAGGCCCCAGAACTTTCCACTTCCAGTGCAGAAGCCTCCTTCTGACTTGGGGTCTTCCCTTCTCTGACTCACATCCCTCCTCCTCCTTCTGACCCTAGATTCTCCAGTGCATCCCCAGCTCCCCAGCTGTGGACCAGGGTCCCCCGACTCCCTGTGACCCAGACGCTCCAGCCCTTGCACTGAACCCTGCCCCCCCCCCACCGTAGCTGTCCTGTGGCCTGGTGGTGGTGGCAGTCTGGGGGCGGGGACAGGAAAGGGAAGCGGGGAGGGACAGGGGAGCATCTCCATGGGGACTCCCCAACAGGGCAGTTACTGCATCAGCAGGGGAAGGGGCTGGGCGCAGGTATCCTCCTGGCTCACAGGAGAAGGGAACTAGTCTGTCTAGTTGTCTAGTGGAACCCGAATGTCCATCTTCGGTGTCCATCAGAGTCACTTTACCACTGATTGGAACCCCAGAGCTTCTAAGCCAGCAGGGGTGGGTGGGTCCTGAGAACATGCATTTCTAGCAAGGTCCCTGGTGAGGCAGCTGCTGCCAGGAGGCACCGCACTTTGAGAACTGCTGATACAGACATTGGGCTCCTCGGTTTTGGGCACTGGTTAACTTGAGTTCCAGTTGAAAATCTGCCCCCTGCTGGCAAGTGATCTCTTAGACAAAGAAATTGCTTCTTCAGCCTAAGTTAGTTTCTATTGGAGAGATCAATATAATATTTACCTTCCAAGGTGGTTCTGAGGATTAAGTAGAAACAATTTGGGTAAATTATTTAGTAAGACTAGGGACAAATCGGGGCACCTGGGTGGCTCAGTAGGTTAAAGCCTCTGCCTTCGGTTCAGGTCATGATCTCAGGGTCCTGGGATAGAGGCCCACATCGGGCTCCCTGCTCAGCAGGGAGCCTGCTTCCTCCTCTCTCTGCCTGCCTCTCTGCCTACTTGTGATCTCTCTCTCTGTCAAATAAGTAAATAAAATCTTAAAAAAAAAAAAGACTAGGGACAAATCAATCCTTTCTCAGTTGGGTGAGGTGTGGGAATTTGGCTGGAAAAAAGCTGTTGTCTGGGGTGTTTCTCTGTAAGCCTTAACGAATTATTTGATTTAAAAAAATATATTTTTTTTGGGCGCCTGGGTGGCTCAGTGGGTTAAAGCCTCTGCCTTCGGCTGGGGTCGTGATCTCAGGGTCCTGGGATCGAGGCCCGCATCGGGCTCTCTGCTCAGCAGGGAGCCTGCTTCCTCCTCTCTCTCTGCCTGCCTCTCTGCCTACTTGTGATCTCTCTCTGTCGAATAAATTTTTTTAAAAATCTTTAAAAAAAATAATAAAATAAATAAAATAAATAAATTTTTTTATCTCTACACCCAACGTGGGACTCAAACTCATGACCCTAAGATCAAGAGTCCATGCTCTACCAACTGAATCAGACCAGCACCCCTTGAATTACTTGACTTTTATTTATTTTTATTTATTTGTCAGAGAGAGNTTTTTAAAAATCTTTTAAAAAAATAATAAAATAAATAAAATAAATAAATTTTTTTATCTCTACACCCAACGTGGGGCTCAAACTCATGACCCTAAGATCAAGAGTGCATGCTCTACCAACTGAGTCAGACCAGCACCCCTTGAATTACTTGACTTTTATTTATTTTTATTTATTTGTCAGAGAGAGAAAGAGAGAGAGAGCATAAGCAGGGGGAGCAGCAGGCAGAGGGAGAAGCAGGCTTTCTGCTGAACAAGAAGCTCGATGCAGGGTTCAATCCTAGGACCCTGTGATCATGATCTGAGCTGAAGGCAGACGCCCAACCAATGGAGCCCCCCAGGCATCCTGAATTAATTGACTTTTAAAAACATGTACCTTGGTTATAATAAAATTTTAGTTTAGGGGCACCTGGGTGGCTCAGTGGGTAAAGCCTCTGCCTTCGGCTCAGGTCATGATCCCAGGGTCCTGGGATGGAACCTCACATCAGGCTCTCTGCTTAGCGGAGAGCCTGCTTCCCCTCCTCTCTCTCTGCCTGCCTCTCTGCCTACTTGTGATCTCTCTGTCAAATAAATAAATAAAATCTTCAAAAAAAATTTAGTTTAAAAAATTACGTAAGATCTACTATCCTTAAAAAAGAAAAATCAAAAGTGTTTTAATAATTTAAACATGAAAACATCTGTAGATGATTGTATTATTGTCCCTAGCTATTCATTCTCCTTCCTGAAAGGGGATTATACAACCCTGCCCACTGTCAGGATGCCTCCCTGGGGAGAACTATTCACCCCAGCCCACTGACTTTGGCCTTGAACTCCTGACTGCGGTTGCCCATGGTGTGGTGATGTGTGTTCACAGGACATGGCCCCGACACCTCAGGGACACCTCAGGGCGGAGACTTTAAGAGCCACTGCTGATTTCTACCCAGTCGCTTGCTCTGTGTCCTCTGCCAAAAGACTGACTGACAATGTCCCTAGTGGGGGCTGTCCCTTCAGCTTTATTCTAGAATGAGGAAGAATCACAAACAGACCCATGGCCAAAAGGAGCCACGCCACAACCACACTGCGAAGGAAACGTGGACTGGCGTGGCTGTGAGCTGCTGAGAGGTTAGGACACGTGTTCCTGCAGCTAAACCTACTGTGAACATGGACCGAAACTATCCTAAGAGGGAGATGCTTAACCGACTGAGCCACCCAGGTGCTCCAACTTTAAGTTTATATTTAAATGTATGCAGCTATTATTGGGGCATGTGGGGGGCTCAGCTGGTTAAGCATCTGACTTCGGCTCAGGTCATAATCCCAGGGTCCTGGGATCAAATCCCACATTGGGCTCCCCGCTGAGTGGGGAGCCTACTTCTCCCTCTGCCTCTCCCTCTGCCTCCCACCCTCCCCCTGCTCATGCTGTGTGTGTCTCTCCCTCTTTCAAATAAATAAATAGAATCTTTTTAAAAAATGTATCCAGCTATCAAAATTATATGTGAGGATATAGGTAACTGCTCAAAGAATCATTTTTAGTAGTAAAGGCAAATTTTAAAACTGACAGTACAGTGGGATCCCCATTTTGAAAATAAAAATGTATCTTAAAAAATACATATCTCGGGGCACCTGGGTGGCTCAGTCATTAAGCATCTGCCTAACCCAAGGTCCTGGGATCGAGCCCTGTATGGGGCTCCCTGCTCAGCGGGGAGCCTTCTTCTCCCTCTCCCACTCCTCCTGCTTGTGTTCCTTCTCTCGCTATGTCTCTAGCAAATAAATAAAATCTTTTTAAAAAATACGTATCTCGTATATATTGGTTAACGTAAGTTGGGTGGTAACTTTGCCTTAAAAAAAAGGATTGGCAGGAAAAAAAGACACCTAAATATTTTCACACTGGTTGTCTCAAGGTGGTGGAATTAGGGAGGTTGGCTATTCTCCTTTTTACTTATCTGAACTTTCCATCCTGTGTATAGTAACCATGTCATGCTTTTATAAACTAGAAAAATATTTATACCGTACAGGTATGTTTCTAAGAATCTGGGGCGCCTGGGTGGCTCAGCCAGTTAAACATCTGCCTTCAGCTCAGGTCATGATCCCGTGATCCTGGGATGGAACCCTGCATCCAGCTCCCTGCTCAGCAGGGAGCCTGCTTCTCTCTCTGCTGCTCCCCCTGCTTGTGCTCTCTCTCTCTCTCTGCCAAGTAAATCAATAAAGTTTTTAAATAAATAAATAAATAAATGAATAAAAGAATCAATAGCTGAGAGGCACCTGGTTAGGGTCCCTGGGATCCTGGTAGGGAAGAGGGATGGAGAAGCACTAGTCACTCTGGCCTNGCCAAGTAAATCAATAAAGTTTTTAAATAAATAAGTAAATGAATGAATAAAAGAATCAATAGCTGAGAGGCACCCGGTTAGGGTCCCTGGGATCCTGGTAGGGAAGAGGGATGGAGAAGCACTAGTCACTCTGGCCTCACACCCATGCACCCCAGGGACACGCCTAAATCCGGTGGCTCTTAACATCCTGTGAGACCATGTAGGACTTTAAAAAAATATTAGTTGACTCCAAATATGAAAATAAAAGTGTGATCCCTGAGTTAGTAAGTATTTAATAATAAAAGCCAAATGTTTAAATGTTTGCAAATTATAACCTGATGTCAAGGAGTCAAATGCAGCGGCTGCCTCGTGGGTTCAGGTTTTCATGTGGGGTGATGGTGAGGATCTGGAACTAGATATGGCCACAGCCGTACTCTACTGTGAACATACTTGATGCCGCTGAATTGTACTCTGTAAAATGGCTAAAATGGTAAATTTTATATGCATTTCCACCACCAAAAACAAGCCTCCAGATTCAACTGCAATGCAAGTCAATTCTTATATAATTATATGGAACTCCCATTTACGGTAGGATGTGGGAACCTTTGGTAGGAAAAAAATTTTCCCCAGAGGAGGCAGTGGTTGCTAATGATTCATAGTCTCCTGTCACTGCGTACCTTGCGGGGTGACGGTGAATGTGTAACTTTCGGGCATGAGGTATGGAGCACAAAACTCCCCTCCACACGGCCGCAATGGGTTTTAGGCTCAGATCCAGACCCTGCAAGGGATCAGCCACATAGAACCGGGGGAGACTGATCAAGAGTGGGACCCTGGGGCTCATTAGCAACCACCACCTCCTCTGGGGAAAATTTTTTTCCCCACTAAGGGTCCCCACATCCTACTGTAATGGGAGCTCCATATAATTATATAAGAACTGAGTTGCATTGCAGTTGAATATGGAAGCTTGTTTTTGGCGGTGAAATGATTCGGTTAAGCAGCTGCCTTCCACTCAGGTCATGATCTCAAAGGTCCTAGGATCGAGCCCCGCATTGGGCTCTCTGCTCAGCAGGGAGCCTGCTTCCCCCTCTCCCTCTGTCTGCCGCTCTGCCTACTTGTGATCTCTCTCTGTGTCAAATAAATAAAATCTTTCAAAAAAAAAAAAAAAGTGGGACCCTCCTGCAATGCCGCAGAACCAGCACTAGGGGACAGCAGAGAGCCAAGTCAGGTTGCAAGGGCGCTCTCCACTGCTCTCCAAACCAGGCTCCTACCTGTGACGTCCTTACCAAGACATTCGCTATAGAGAGATCTTCAGAAGATGCTGCCATTTTTCGAAAGGAAATTGCTTTGCAAGTAAAACCCAAGTGTTTCACCAGCTCCTTCCAGTGGGATGTTCAAGAATATTCAAGATAAGTCAGTTTGTACATGTTTCACACGGTCCATCATATAAAACATTTACTCACTAGCCAGTTTGCAACTAATTTGGGGGACTGACCTACTAAAAATTCACATCCCATCTTTGTGGGTTTAAGATTTTTTCACCTGATATTCATCATGCCGATACCTTTAAGAGGCTAGAAAACTTTAACAGCAAGACTGGTGGCCAGGACGTTTTCTCTGTAATACAGAGGTGAACGGGCTCCAGACGGCAGCGTCCTGAGACCATTCTGTAGAAAGCAGTGACAGTCCTGAGTCTCTTCTAATTTGCCTTTACTACTACATAACAAACCACCTCAAAACTGAGCAGTTTAAAAGAATTACGGTTACTATTGGTACTGTATTTGGGGGGCTCGGCTAAGCAGAGTGGTTCTTCTGCTGGGCTTCCCTGGGTTCACTACGTGGCTGCAGTCAGCAGACAGGGGGACTGGGAGTTGGTTGGTCTGGGTCCCAAATGGCCCCACTCACCTGTCTGGCGTTCAGCTGGGGAATGGGGGGCCACCAGACCACGTTGATCTCATGATCAAACAGGCCGAACTTCACTTGGCAACTGGGCTCCAAAAGGAGCAAGAGAAGCCAAGCCCCAGGGCAGGAACACTTTTTAAGTCTCTGCTTTGTCATGTTTCCTACTGTCCCCTTGACCAAAGCAAGTCACACGGCTAAGCCCTGATTGGGGTGGGGGGGTGTCCATCTTTTGACAGGATGAGCTGCAAAATATCATTTTCTTTAAAAAATCTATCGACCACATGCTCTTTCTCCTCTTCTGCCACTACCAAGGACAGCCTTATACAAGCAGAGATGGATGGCAACCCCCTCCCCTCCCCCATTACCCCTCTGATCAAGCTCAAGGCAACTAAATGTGCCTTTCCCCAGCTGCATCTGTGGAACAGCAGTCTCTTGAAGTTAAATATTATGGGCTGAATTATATCCTCCCAAAATTGGTATATTGAAGCTCTAACCTCCCAGTGTGACTGCATTTAGAGATAGGGCCTTTAAGGAAGTAATTAAGACACACACACACACACACACACACACACGCGCGCGCGCGCACACGCAAGCAGGCACGCATACACACACAATCCTATATATGCAGCTGGATGACTACGTGGATGGAGTTTTGTTTGCTGGGCTGAGGATTTTTTTAGATCCTTCCCTTTTTGTTAAATCAGAGCACAGATTTCAGCAGACTGCATTTTCTGAAAAATTTGTTGCTTCACAGCAACACTTCCAGTCCTGCACGATGGTCCAGAACCTTATCACTCTCTCATGAAAGGGGGCGGCCTAACATAACCAGAATACAAACTCTGGGGGCGGGGGGGGGGGTTGCCTGGCTGGCTCAGTCAGTGGAGCATGTGACTCTTGATCTGAGTTCAAGCCTCATGTTGGGCATGGAGCCTACCTTTAAAAAATTTTTTTAAGTACTCTTTTTTTTTTAAGATTTTATTTATTTATTTGACACAGAGAGAGAGATCAGATCACAAGGAGGCAGAGAGGCAGGCAGAGAGAGAGGAGGAAGCAGGCTCCCCACTGAGCAGAGAGCCGGATGGGGCCTCGATCCCAGGACCCCGAGATCATGACCTGAGCCGAAGGCAGAGGCTTTAACCCACTGAGCCACCCAGGTACCCTTTTTTAAGTACTCTTAAAAAAAAAAAAAGGCTAAAATCTCTGGAGCCAAACTGCCCACATACTGACCCAGCACCACCATTTTCCAGCTATATGACCTTGAGCATGTTGTTCATACTTTCAGTGTCCCTGATTTCTTTGTCTGCAAATGGGATGATAATAGGACCAACCTCAAGGGGTTGTTTTGAGGATTAAAAAACACATAAAACTCATAAAAAAGGAAGTAATTAAGGTTAAATGAGGTCATAAGCAGGAGACCCTAATCCAGTGGGACTGGTGTCCTTACAAGAAGGACTTCTCACTGTCTCTATGTGTACGCACGGAGAAGAGTCCGTCTGAGGACACAGCAGGAAGGCTGTCTGCAAACTGACCAGAAACCAACCTGCCAACACCTTGATCTTGGACACTCAGTCTGTGGTGTTCTGTTATGGCAGCCCAAGCTGACGAAGACATAAGGGTTCCTTGATTGATTATGTTTGGGAAGTGAGTGCTCAATACTGATCCACCCCCAGCTCTTGGAAATTCATAAAGCCCTCTAGCCCAGCAAAGGGTCCGAGCAGGTCCTCGGCACAGAAGCCTATAGTTAATCACAGCGTTTCCCAAACTGACTCAGACAGGAGGTCCTTTTCCCACACTTACGATCACCATATGAAGCCATGTTAGTTTCTATGGCTGTTGTCATAAATGAGCACAAACTGGGTGGCTTTATTCTCCCACGGTTCTGGAGACCGGAAGTCAGAAATCAAGATGTCAGCAAGACTGGTTCCTTCCGGCTCTGAGGGAAAATTCACTCCATGCCTCTCTCCTAACTGCTGGAGGCTGCCGGCCACCCTGGGTGTTCCTGAGCCTGTAAGATGCATCACTCACTCCACCTCTGCCTCTCCGCCTTCACGTGTCCTCCCCTCTGTGTCTCATTCTCAATTACAATTCTTACAATTATATCTACACCCTTTTCCCCAAAGAAGTCATATTCTGCAGTTGTAAGTGGACATGTCTTGGGTTGGGGTGGGGGGCACAGTTCACCCTACTACAGAAGCCAAAAGATAACAGAGATGGCTGGGTGAGTGTGGGCATGGAGCAGGAATGAGTGAGATGCCTCTGGGTGTCTGTGGAGGCATCCGCCCCTCTGGGGGATACACTAGGGAGAGTGATCTCTCCCCTTGGCAAGGCTGGCTTCCTAAATCCTCATTCCCCAAACCCCTAACTGACCATCCCCCGTGAACACCTTCCTGACTTGGGTAGCCTAGGACTTGCTGTTCCAGTCACCCAAAACCCGATAGGACTTCCTGCCCCTGCTCTTCCTGCTTTGTCCCAAAAGAGAGGGCCAGTCTCTGTGGGAACATTTGCAAAACGATGTCTGTGTATGGTGGCAATATGGCAGGCAGGCTCCTACAGGGCTGTGCTTCGAGAAGCTTCTTCCCAAAGCCTTCCCAAAGCCCTGCTTCCTCTATGCCTCTTTCCTGCCCAGAATCCTCCACCACTGGCTTGACTTCTAGGAGGAAATGAGACTTCTTCTGCCTTCTAGGGACAGCCTTCCAGAATCAGCCAGGGTATTCTTACAGCGCCCCCACAGGGGTGGCCTCTTCCTGCCTTGGCTTCTTTCTCCTGGATTGTGTCCCTCCCCAACTTCCCCCCACCTGTCCACACCTCTGTTTGCCTACAAGTCACAAGGCAGGTGAGTTTCAGGGGTCTGCAAGTCCCTGGAATGCAAATAACCAGAAACAGTTCAATTCTCAGAGGGAGTCTGCACATGCGCAATTTTCTGGGGCAGGACCCAAAGCTTTTCATCGCTTCTCCAAATCATTCCTTCCTGACCTAAGGAGGCTAGAACTGAAAGTTTAGAACAAGAGAGCTGTGAGCTCCCCTTAGAACAGTACCACTGGGGGAAACCTGCTCTGAAATAGAAGATCCCTTCTCCCAACTCACTTTGTATTAAGGGGTGCCCCAGTAAGAACAGATAGCAGGCACCACCCATTCAAACAGGTCAATTGGGATAGAGCAAAGCTGGCTCCATGCAAAGTGGCAGCTGTAAGTGGGAGGGGTAGCTCAAGGCTCTGCCCCCTTCACACACATGTCCATCCCCCATTCCTGTACTCCAGCGATGACTAGCAGGTGGGGGATCTGGGAGAGAGGTGGGAAGCCCAAGGGCAAAGCCTTGTGACCCCTCACCCCCACCACACCCCATGGTTTGGCCTCTGGCTGGCTCTGTCTGTAAGTCTTGCCAACATCCCAGATTCTGGGAACCTGCACGCTCCTGGGAAGATGTATTTTGCCCATGGGGCTGTGTTGTGACAACTGGTAGGTCGCTTGTCTCTCAACCTGGGTAATACAGGTTTTGCAAGCATACATCTAGCTTTAACCTCTCTGAGATTCTATTTGAGAGCCTAAACCTGGGCTCAAGATTCTGGATTCATCAGCCAGGGCTGCCATAACAAAGTACCACAGACTGGGAGCTCTTGAACAACGGAAATATATTTTCTCACAGTTCTGGAGGCAGAAGTCAGAAATCAAGGCATTGGCAGAGTTGGTTCCCTCTGAGGGCTAGAAAAGGGGGGCCATTCCCCACCTCTCCTTGGTTCATCAATGGTCTTCATGTTCACACGCCTTTCTCCCCTCTGTGTGTGTCTGTGTCCAAATTTCCTCTTCTTATAAGGACACCATCATATTGGATTAAAGGCCACCCTAATGACCTCATTCTAACTTAGTTACCTGTTCAAGGGCCTACTCTCCAAATACAGTCACAGTCGAAGGACTGCGGGTTAGGACTTCAACATGTGAATTTTGAGGAGATACAATTCAGTCCAGAACAGACACCCAGGAATGACACAAGGATAGACGGTGGGACTAGTGGGCAAAGGGATCACAGTTTGATTCTCTCAAAGCTAGTCTACACCCAGGCTCCCTCAGGGTGCTGCATGGCCACCAGCCCAAACTCTGAGGGGCCTGGGTGGCCCATCCCTCCTCCCTGGGCCTTCAGGCATTTGCCCAGAGTCCTCTTACAGCAGCTGGCAGGTCAAACTTGAGGGTGGAGAGGCATCAGGGTGGACCCTAGAGCAGCCTCTGGGGGTGTACATGTGGTTTGGGGAGGGCTAAAGTACCCCTTTGTTTTGGAGATGGAGGTGGGAGGGATAGTCTCTCAATGCAGTTGGCCTTCCACTCTGGAGTGGATGTTTGGGTGGCCCCAGGAATCCTATTTGCATACAGGGCCCAGACTTCTGGGAGGTCAGGAAGAAGGAATTTATTTTAACTTGCAAATTTGTCCTAATTCTTAAAGTGATATTTAATTGTTGTTGAAAGGATAAGTAAATCATATAAGTTAAAAATGCACAAAAGCTTGAAAGAAAAAATTTGCCCATGACCCACCAAAACTAAAAGTCTCTGACACTGGCTGGTTATTTGTTATTTGGCAATTTCGTGTGCTTTCAGGATCTTCTCTTAGTGCAAGTAACAAATGATGTTACTATAGAAAAATTAGAAAATATAGTTCACCCAAAGAAAGCAGTATTATTAAGTCATTTATGATCCCACCACCTAAAGAGAACTTTTTTTTTAATCTTCTATTTCTTGGACTACTAATACAGTCAAATATTTTCCCATATTTGTTACTTATTTAGATTTCTCTGGTGAATGGTCTTTTCTTGTCTTTTGCATATTGTGTTATTGGGTATTAATGGTATCTTATCAATCTGTTTGGAAGCTCTATATAATAAAAAGGTCCTGAACAAGCCTCCCACAAATGTGCCACTTTTGCATGTAGACTATTTGGAGCTGAAGACAATCAAGACCCTGTGGGCTCAAGAGAAACTTTTGCCCCTTCCTTAATTACCTAGAAGAATCTAAATTGGGGGTCTTTCCCAGAATAAGAGTTACTGCCAGAGATAAATCTTATTGGAGTCACCCATCTGTATGGCAGGACAAACATCTACTTACCAAACATCTGCTCTTCTTCTTAGTGCCCTCTGAATTACCCTCTTCCTCTTTGAAGCCCCAGGCCCCTATCCCATTCCTTAGCTCAGGATGACATGTGTACCTCATTTTACCTTTCTGTTCTTGAATCTTTCATGTATGTGGGGTTCCTGCAATTAAATTTTGATTGTCTCCTGTTAATCCATCTCATGTCAATTTAATTCTTAGAACAGCCAGAAGAAACAATAGTAGAGGAAAGTTTTTCCTCCCCAACAATAGCACAGATGTTAACCCTTTGTGGTATTTGTAGCAAATATTTTTACCAAGATTGTGGTTTGCTCTTGTTTTTTAGGTTGGTGTCTATTTTTCTCCCTTGGAAATTCTTTACTGGCTTTTATGTTTAGAAAGTACTTCTCCTTCCTAAAATGAACTATTTTCTTTAGTTTACTTATGACCTCTCTCTTTTTTTTCTTTCTTTGCATTTAACTCTTTAAAATCTGGAAACGAGGGGTGCCTGGGTGGCTTAGTTCGTTAAATGTCTGCCTTTGGCTCAGGTCATAATCTTGGGGGTCTAGGATCAAGCCCCTTGGTCAGGCTCCCTGCTTGGTGGGGAGTCTGCTCCCTCTCCCTCTGATCCTCCCCACAGCTCATCCCCTCTCTCTCTTTCTCTCAAACACATAAATAAAATCTTTAAAAAATAATAAAATCTGGAAGTGAAAGTGAGAAATTCACCCAAGGTTTTCCAAACACTTAACCAACTGTCCCAGCACCACTTTGTACCCCGGCCCTCCACTGCCCCTGTGGGCAGTCTCAGCTATGAGCTGGCCTAAAGGAGTGCACACTCCCTCAGGGCCTGCAGTCCCCTGGCCATCAGCACTCCCACCAAACCACTAGAAAATGAGTGTGATTTTTGATGTTGCAAAGAAGGTGAGGAGTTTACCTTGGAGAATGCCACACAAATAACTTTAAAATTCCCTATAGAGATTTCTGTTCTTGTGAGCCTCCCTGACTCTATCCCTTGGGGGCGGGGGGGGGGGGCCTGACCTTACCTCCCTCTCAGAGCAGCCACCTCGCTGCCTCCTATAACTTGGCATTCATTTCTCAGGAAGTTCAAAACCCTCACTCCCTCTTCTTCAGAACAACTGGCCGGTATGGCTCCTGGCCCAAACCCAGCTCTTTCCAAACAAAGACCTTCAGCTAACAGCATCTCCTTAGAAAGCAGAGTAGCAACTATTTTTTGTCACTCGAGAATTCCTTTGGGGTCTCAGTCCCCACACCATGGGGCTTATTAACCTATTCCTTCCAGACAAATCCAGTTTACATCTAAGGGGAATTCCCAGACCATCTGCTAATGGAGCTCTAGCTCCTCAGGGTTTTAAACATGCAGGAAGTGGGAGATCTAGAAGATGTGGAATCTGGAGCCCCACTTGGAGCGCTGATATTCAGAGAGGCTGCCCTGGGAGCCGAGAGCTAGGACTGGTCACCTGGGGAGCAGCCAAAGAGTCAGACCCCCAGGGCCTTTCCCAGGTCCCCAAGGCGGTCTCACTGGCAGGAGGGGCTCACATGAACTACCCCCCTCAAGGTGGACGGGGTCATGGGGGACAGGTGGGCAAGCAGCAGAACCTCGGAAGGCTCCAGGCCCACATCCCCAGGAGAGGCCACAGGAGCCCGGGGTGGCAACAGCCAGAGCAGTGACCACGTGACAGTGCCATCACAGCAGGGGTGGAGAGCAGGTGGCAGACTTAGGGACTCTGAGCTGCTCCCCCTGCCCCACATGTGATTGCACAGGCCTGTGGAGGCAAATTCTAACCTGGATCGGCACAGTGGGTAAGGATCGTTCAGTGGGTAAAGAGCACAGAGTACAGGGGCGTCTGGGTGGCTCAGTCATTAAGCATCTGCCTTCGGCTCGGGTCATGATCCCAGGGTCCTGGGATCAAGCCCCACATCGGGCTCCCTGCTCTGGGAGAAAGCCTGCTTCTCTCTCTCCCGCTCCCCCTGCTGGTGTTCCCTCTCTCGCTGTGTCTCTCTCTGTCAAATAAATAGATAAAATCTTTAAAAAAAAAAAAAAAAAAGAGCACCGAGTACAGTGCTTGGCCAGATGGCCTGGCTCACCTCTCAGCTCCTGCCCTGACCCATGCTTTCTTCATCTATGAAATGGGATAGCAGGGCTTACTACAGGCCTTGTTGGGAGGATTAAGCAGCGCAGTGTCTGTGTCCATTGAAGAGTGAAGACCCAACTCTCGGTCATCACGGTTAGCCGCTCTGTTAGCTTCCTGGAGCTGCTGTCACAAACCACCACAGCTGGGGCCCTTACAACAAGAGAAGGCGATTCACTCACAGTTCCAGAGGCCAGAGGTCCGAAATCACAGTGTCTGCAGAGTTATACCCCACCCCCACCCCCCAAAAGCTCTAGGGTAGAATCCTTCCTTGCCTCTTGCAGCTTCTGGTGGTTTCTGGTGTTCCTTGACTTAGATCACTCCAATCAATGCCTCTGTCTTCACATGGCTGTCTTCCCTGTGCCTGGTCTTCTCCCTTCTCCTTCTCCCATATTATGTCATTTGTATCCGAGGGATTTTTTTTAAGATTGATTGATTTGACAGAGGGAGGGAGCGAGCACAAGTAGGGGGAGTAGCAGCAGAGGGAGAGGGAGAAGCAGGGTCCTCACTAAGCAGGGAGCCCGACAGGGGGCTCGATCCCAGGACCCTGGGATCATGACCTGAGGAGAAGGCAGGTGCTTAACGACTGAGCCACCCTGGCGCCCCTGTACCCAAGGGATTTTAATTTATGGGGGTGATTGAAAGATGACACAGAGAGGTCATTGCCATTGGAAGAATGCATTACTTACACTTCCTGAGAGAAGGGGCGTGCCCTGCCACACAGAGTCACGTGGGAAACATCAAGGCGGTCAGGAGGCAGAAGACAGAAGCAAGGGGAAGGCACTGGCCAGAGCCGTAGCTGGAGTTTTTTTGGGAAGGGTAAGGCAAGGCAGAGTAAAGAGTTTAAGAATGGCTAGTTGGAATAATTCCAACAGGCTTCGGGCTCTAGGAGTGGTCTCTGGTTGCTGGTACGTGGCCCTGGGGTGACTTGGAGCAGGGACAGTAAGAGATAAGAAAGGGGCTGGAGGCTCAGCCTTGGCTAGCCCATCTGCCCCATCCTGGCAAGCTGACTGGCAGGAGAGAGAGGTAAATACTCTGGCCAAGAGTTTGACCCCGTGATTGACAGATGCTAAACAGATTTACAGAATCCAAGAAAACACAGAACACTTCTCTTCTCTTATAAAGACACGTCATTGGATTTAGGAACTACCTTAATTCTGGATGCTCTCAAGACCCTTAATTTAATTATGTCTGCAAAGACCTTCTTTCCAAAGAAGGTCACATTCCCAGGTTCCAGGGATTAGGATAAGGGCATATTTTGGGGGGTCCCACAATTCAACCCACTAAAGATGTCAATTGACTAGACTGGTTCATGGTTCTGTTCCTTAGTGTAGACTCTGGGGAGAAATGGCAGCTTTTGCTTTTTTTTTTTTTTTGGTGAGCCCTGCAGTGTCCCTTCCATAGTGGTGGCTTTAGCTGAGTGCCAGTAGCAGGGAGGAATCCAAGGAAGGCTGTGGGAGGGACCCTATGGGGTGATTTCTGGGCCAGTGTGGGCAGAAGTCCAGGGATGGAGAAGTCGGCAGCCCAGGCAGAAGGAAAATGACTTGAGAGCAGTGGCCATGGTAGCCAGAGGCCCCAGGGTGTTCTGGAGAGGTAGGATGGTGGGGCTTCCACAGCACAGGTTCCTTGGATGACTTTCAGGCTAGAGATGCTATTCCTTAGGTGCCTTTGGTTGCTAGTAACAGAAAGCCCTGGATCAATTTCCTGAAACAACTTGGAAACAAATCACCTCTCATCACAGAAAATCTAACAGTTGGGTGGCTGCAGGTAAAGTTTGATCAAGCCTTTGTCCTCCTTTTCTACAATCCCCATGGTTCCACTACTCTCTATGTGGGGCTTTTTTTTTTTAGGCCAGGTGCCCTCGAGGTTGCAAGAGGCCCAACTAAATGTGATCATGTACAAGAGCAATGGAGGACTACCTTTTCCTGGGTCTCCTAATGAGTAAGGAAACCTCCCAGAGTCTCTAGCAGAACTTACCTCGCTCTCATGACTCCATGACCAGCATTGCATGAAGGCCTGGGCCTGATCCAGTGACTCCTTCAGAAAATAGCTTAGATCATCAGACACACCCCTGGAGCTGGACTGGGGCCAGACTGTCTCTCCCGCTATGCACCCTCCTCGCTATGGGTGCTCCAAAGAAATGATTCCCATCACCTACACACTAGTGCAGCAGAGGGTCTAGGGCAAACCTACTTCAAAGGCGAGGGGTCCTGGAGGGGGGGATCGTTGCTGCCAGAATCCCCAGGGAGCCTGGCAAAAGCACCTTGCGCTAGAGCACACCCCATCCCTCCCTCCCCCTGTGGGCAAAGCGAGTTATTCATCCACTGCAGCAACTACAGGAATATTACTCAGGGGGCAGGGGATGGATTTCTAGTGAATGAGGTCTGGGGAATGACCTGGGAGTCGCCACAGGCAGACACCCCTCCAAGGGACTCTTGGGCTCATTTGGGGAAGAGACACCTGGAAAGAGCAAATCATCCCTGAGCCCTGATGGCAGGCAGCCTATCCAAAAAAGCAGATGGCTCATCGTCATCACGGACACGCCGTCCGACCCTCCCGGAGGCTCTGTGCTTCCTGAGAGCTTTATGTCCATCACCTCCCTGCATTGGTGCACCGGTCCTGCAGGTCCACCCCCGCCCCCGCTGGAAGGAAGGAGTCAGTACAGACCGTGCAGGTTAGGGGCTCAGTCCCACCGGACTACCCCCGCTCCAGACACCAGCAACAAACAGGTCCCCAGGCCACCGGCACTTCTGCCTCGATTCCCTAGAATGAGTCACGGAATTTAGGAAAATATCGTACTCTGGATTACAGTTTAGTAAAAGGATACAAATGAACAGCCAGGGCGCCTGGGTGGCTCAGTGGGTTAAAGCCTCTGCTTTCGGCTCAGGTCATGATCTCAGCGTCCTGGGATCGAGGCCCGCATCGGGCTCTCTGCTCAGCAGGGAGCCTGCTTCCTCCTCTCCCTGCCTCTCTGCCTACTTGTAATNGATTACAGTTTAGTAAAAGGATGCAAATGAACAGCCAGATGGAGAGGTACAAGGGGCGAGGTTGAGAAGGGTCCCCAGGGTGCCCTCTGTCCCCCTAGGGGGTCGGGGAGGGCACCCAACCGGTGGATATATTCACCGGTCCAGAAGCTCCCTTAGTCTCCTGGTTCCAGAGTTTTGATTAAAGCTCCATTGCGCAGGCATGACTGCTGAAATCATCGGCCTTTCATGATTTACTCATGCCCCGGCCCCTTCCATCCCCACGTCGGGGGGCGGGGGGTCCAACTCCACAGGCTTGGTTTCTCTGGAGACAAGCACCTTCCCGAAGCTCTCTAGCCACCTCATTACCACAGACTCGGGCGTGGTCAGGAGGGGCTCCTCTTGAATAACACGAGACACCCCTACCACCAAATTCAAGGTTTTAGGAGCTCTGGGCCAGGAACCCCGGACAAAGAGCAAACACGTACTTTTCATTGCAGCACAGGTAAAGACTAACTATCCCCAGTTTACAGATGGAGGGACGGAAGCACAGCGATCTTAAGTGACTTGCCTTAGTTACACAGCTCAGGTCACCAGTAGCAGGATCGGAACCCAGGCGGCCCCACTGGGCTCCTCAGAAGGAAACCTGAGGGCTGTCCACTTCCGAGGGCAGGGCGCACAGCCTCCCCTGTTGAGAGTAGATTGTAATCAGATTCAGGAGTTGCTGGTAAACCACCAGCCCACTGGGAAAAAACAAAACCCTGATTGGGGCGGCCTGGGTGGCTCCGTTGATTAGGCGTCTGCCTTTGGCTCAGGTCATGATCTCAGGGTTCTGGGATCGAGCCCCGCATCAGGCTCCCTGCTCAGTGGGGAGCCTGCTTCTCCCTCTCCTTCTGCCCCTCCCGCTGGCTCGTACTCTCTTTCTCAAATAAATAAACAAAACCTTAAAAAAAAACCCTGATTGGGGCGCCTGGGTGGCTCAGTGGGTTAAAGCCTGCCTTCGGCTCAGGTCATGATCCCAGGGTCCTGGGATCGAGGCCCACATCGGTCTCTCTGCTCAGCAGGGAACCTGCTTCCTCCTCTCTCCTCTCTCTCTGCCTGCCTCTCTGCCTACTTGTAATCCCTCTCTCTGTGTCAAATAAATAAATAAAATCTTTAAAAAACAAAAACAAAAACCCTGATTGGAAGCCACTTTCCATGGCGTAAATAATACCATGGAGGCTGGTCTCCAGCCGCCTGGTGACATCACTGAACCCGGACTGGGAAGAAAAGCACTCAGCGGGCAGGTGCCCAATGATGGCACACCCCAGACAGCTGTATGGGTTTGGGGGGCTTACCAGTCGTTCCCAGTAGGTCTGAGGTCACGGGGAAGCAGCCGCTTCTGGGTCCGATTCCAACAGCAACACTCCAGGGCAGTTGAAAGCTTCCTGCCGTCAGGTGACTTTAACTCCCTTCCAAGGATGAGCAGACAGCCGTCATCTCTGTGGCTGGATGGGCAGAGCCTCGCTGGAGCCCTTGTCACTGATGGGGGGCAGCCCACCCAGGGCCCCAGTTTGTTCGTTAAACTCCCTATACACCGCGCCCTGTGTTGGACCCTAAGGCCACAGATCCCATTCTGACAACATTAGAAAGCCCCCAACCCCTGACCTCGGCCTATATTCACCCCAATCTCCACCTTCTACTCCTGGTTAAATCTACCCTTCTAGAACCTTGGACTTCCCAGTCTTCATAGCTCAGCTATGTTGTAAATAGCATTTAATCCAGCATTTCTGAGTGTTTGAAGGGTGATGTGGGAGTTGGTATGGGTTGGGATAACAGACTTCCCCCTCACTGAGCTCACCCTACACTGAGGGTGATTTTTCTTTTTATTATTTACATATTTAATTCTTTTTTTTTAAGATTTCATGCACTTTATTTATTTAGAGAGAGCGTGTGAGTGAGGAGAGGGGCAGAGGGAGAGAGAGAAAAGCTCAAGTCGACCCTCACTGAGCACAGAGCTGGAGGGGGAGGGGGACTCAATCCCATGACCCTGAGATCATGACCTTGGCCTAAATCAAGAGTCAGATGCTTAACAGCCTGAGCCACTCAGGCGCCCCTTTAATTCTTTCTTATATGTATTTTCCGATTTTGTCACAGTAATTGGGATCGCTGGGTAATTCGCTTCACTTCCTGTCAGCTTGCCCCCAGTGGACTTTCTTCTGCGTGTCTGTGCTCACCCTACAGGGGACCTTGTCTGTGTTTCCCACGCACCGTCCGTCGGCCTTCTTTTGGTCACAGCACCCCAAAATCCTTTGGGACCCACTCCGCTCCCCCTTGAAGGCCTTCTGTGTCAGCGGGGCTGACCCCACGCCCCCAACGCCAGGCCTGACCAACCCGGATGCGGCCCCCGGGCTACAGAGCGGCTTCAGAGAAGGGCCCAGAAGCCCACATGGCTCAGGCCCAGAGTCGCCAGGAGCCTGGGTGTGGGTGACATCTTCCTACAAACCTAGCCCCAGCCAAGAGAGGGGGAGAGAGAAGACTGAATCTTGACATAGCCACTGAGCCTGCTGTAGGGAAGTTTTCTTTAGACTTTACAGGTTCCGGAACCAACAAATTCCTTTTCTATTATTATATTATTATATTGAGCTTAAGCTGACAGTCTGAGCTGGGTTTCCTTGGCTTCCAGCTGGGAGTGTTGGCAAAGACACAGCGTGCGTGCAGTAACGTCTCCTGCTCTTTAGAGTAATGATATTTAACAAGCATTTCCCCCACGTGTCCATGGAGGCTTTATATAGCCGCATAATGGGCCATAAACCGGGTTTACCCTAAAATGGAACATTTACTTATTTAATAGGACAGTCATTGTCCCTACAAGACAGGAATGGGAAAGAAATCAAAGGCAACATTTTTTTAAAAGATTTTATGTATTTACTTAGAGAGAGAGAGACAGCATGAATGGGAGGCACAGAGGCAGAAGGAGAGAGAGAATCTCAAGGAGACTCTGTGCTGAGCAGGGAGCCCAATGCAGGGCTGGATCCCAGGACCCTGAGATCATGACCTGAGCCGAAACCAGCAGTAGGACGCTTAATCAACGGCGCCACCCAGGAACCCCCAAAGGCAAAAATTTTTGAGACTAATTCCCTCCTTGAACACAACTTAATAAAGGCAAGAAACTTTTGAACAAAATGAGGGAAAAAAACTCTTAGCTATATTTTCTCTTATATACAGGTGCGTGTGTGTGTGTGTATATATATATGTATAACGTATATATATGTGTATATAATATATATAACATATATAACGTATATTTAAGGTTATATATTTATTTATATATACACATTATATATATAATGTATAACAGAAAAGATATACATTATGTTCTACACAATACTGTTTAATATTTATGTGTAAATAAATAATATATTTGTCCCCAAATTTTAATAATCCTCTCCGCTCTTTGACATTAATCTCTCTTTATTCTACTTTATCTTTCCTTGATACAGATTTTTAAGGCATGTGAGATTTAACAAGGCTAAGTGTAAAGTGCAACATAGAGAATCAAAAGTCAAATTCCCACAGAAGGGGAGGACAAGGAGCTTGGGTTCAGTGCCTCTGAAGAGTGCCTGATGGTCTTAGAATTTACTAACCACGGGACGCCTGGGTGGCTCAGTCGGTTAAGCAGCTGCCTTCGGCTCAGGTCATGATCCCAGGGTCCTGGGTTCGAGTCCCATGTCAGGCTCCCTGCTCAGTGGGGAGCCTGCTTCTCTCTCTGCCTCTGCCTGCCTCTCTGCCAGCTTGTGCTCTCTCCCACTCCCTCTGACAAATAAATAAATAAAATCGTTAAAAAAAAAGAAAAAGAATTTACTAACCAGAGGCAGGGCAGGGGGATGAGGAGGGGGCGCTTTGTGCTCTGGAGTCAGGCAGAAGCCAGTGAACTTGCTGTGTTACTTAGTTTCTGTAAATCTTAGAGACTTCTCTGAGTCTTCCAAATTCTACTCACTACTTTCCGTTACGTCCCATTGGCCGGGAGCTCGTACCTCGTTGTGGGGAAGGCTGGGGAACGTGTTCTTTCGGCTGAGCACACAGCCACCCTGAATAAAGTTGGGATTCTGCTACTAAAGACGAAGGGCTACTAGGAGCAACTAGCAGTCTTCTCCATGATTCTTTCACAAGGTACGAGTTTGTCCCAATCAGTCCCTCCCTCCCCAATAAACCTGGGTCTGCCCTCTGGCCTCTGACATGGCGGCAGAGTATTCATGGGGAGAAGAAATACTTAATGAGCATTAAGCCTGGGGCTCGGGACAAGCGACACCAGCTGTCACCTACTGAAGTGATGCGATTATGGTAGGTCTCCGTCTGCATTATCCGGTGTCCTCGCCATGCCGGTCACTCAATATTTTTACTGCTCCACCCTGGATATAAGATGGCATTGGACGAGCTCGCGTTCCAAAGCCAGAGTGCAAAACCCAGATTCAGTGCTTATTAATAGTGTGACCTTGAATGAGTCACTGACTCCCTCTGCGGCTCGGTTTTCCGGGGTGTAAAATGGGTATAATAATAGATGCGTACCTACCTAGAGACAATGGAGTAGTTGGAAGGATTAGATGCTTGGCACCTTCTCCTGCCCATGGTAAGTACTCACTAACTGTTAGCTGAGAACCCCAGGGGACACGCAGGTATGATGGGCTGCGAACTTCCACTCCAGCCCCCTTCCTAACAAAGACCATAAGCACCAGTAGGTTTACCTGGGTCTGCACTTTTCCAAAGGATACTCAGGGGTTTATAGCTCTCATGTTAATTCTCCGCCCTCCCAGCCCCGGTGAGTAGGGACAAGATGGGGACAGTTCATCTTGTGTCACAAGGAGAGCGGGGAGTGGAGCCAGCGGTGTCCCCGGCAGTCCTGCCCGGGTCCCACACCGGCCGCCCCTCAGATGCCAGACACGGATCTGCAATCCCCCCTCGCCAGCCCCCCCACTCTGTGAAGGGAGCAACAGGGGCAGGGCGCCTGAGTGGCTCAGTCGGTTAAGATTCCGACTCTTCGTTTCAGCTCAGGTTCTGCTCTCAGGCTCGTGGGATTAAGCCCTGCAATGCGGCTCTGCGCCCTGTGTCTGCTTGTCCCTCTCCCTCCTCCTCTGCTCCACCCCTGGCTCATTCTCTCTCTCTCTCTCTCTCTCTCTCTCTCTCTCTCTCTCTCCCAAATAAATAAATAAAATCTTTTAAAAAATGGAAAGATATTCCATGCTCATGGATTGGAAGAATTAATATTGTTAAAAAGGGGGTGCCTGGGGTGCCTGGGTGGCTCAGTGGGTTAAAGCCGCTGCCTTCGGCTCAGGTCATGATCCCAGGGTCCTGGGATCGAGGCCCACATCGGGCTCCCTGCTCGGCGGGGAGCCTGCTTCCCTCTCTGCCTCTGCCTGTCACTCTGCCTGCTTGTGCTCTCTCTCTCTGTGTCAAATGAATAAATAAAAAATCTTAAAAAAAAAAGGGGGGGTGCCTGGCTGGCTCAGTTGGTAGAGTATGTGACTCTTGATCTTGGGGTCATGAGTTCAAGCCCTACACTGGGCCTAGAGTTTACTAAAAAATGTCCATACTGCCCAAAGCAAACTACAGATTCAATGGGATCCTTATCAAAATATCAACAGCATTTTCCATAGAACTAGAACTAATAAAAGTAAAATTTGTATGGAACCACAGAAGACCCTGAACAGCCAAAGCAATCTTGAGAAATAACAAAGCTAGAGGCATCACAGTCCCAGGTTTCAAGATATAAACAAAGCTATAGTAATCAAAACAGTGTGGTACTGGCAAGAAAATAGACACCTAGATCAATGGAACAGAAAAGAGATCCCAGGGTGCCTGGGTGGCTCAGTGGGTTAAAGCCTCTGCCTTCGGCTCAGGTCATGATCTCAGGGTCCTGGGATCCGGGCCCGCATCGGGCTCTCTGCTCCGCAGGGAGCCTGCTTCCTCCTCTCTCTCTGCCTGCCTCTCTGCCTACTTGTAATCTCTCTCTCTCTGTGTCAAATAAATAAATAAAATCTTAAAAAAAAAAAAGAAAGAAAAGAGATCCCAGAAATAAATACATGCTTATATGGTCAATCTACAGCAAAGGAGGCAAGAACATACAAGGGGGAAAAGACAGTCTCTTTAAAAAATGGTGCTGGGAAAACTGGACAGCCACTTGCAAAAGAATGAAACTGGACCACTTTTTAACAGAATACACAAAAATAAACTCAAAATGGATGTAAAGACCTAAGTGTGAAACCATAAAAACCCAAACACACTTTCTCATTCTTTGCAGTACGGATAGACTGAGAATTTTCCAGATCTTTACATTCTAGTTAAATTTATTTATTTATTTATAAATATAGATTTTATATATAACTTATATATAATATATAAAGATATAATATGTATACATATATAAATTTTATATATTAAATAAATATAATGAATAAAATATATAATATAAAATTTATCTATTATAAATATTATATATTTATGTATGATTGTATATAATTGTATAATGAATTTATAAATTTATTTATTAGTTCTAGCCTAATAATCCCATCTTTAAGTCATTTCCCTCCTTTTGAATTCTACTACTTCAGAGGAGCCCAGTCACACCTTCAGCACTGCTTAGAAATTGCTTCAATTTCTGCTCTTTCTGTGCCACCATAATGGTGCTTGTGAATGTCCTGGCAGAGGCTCTTGAGAGCATAAGTAATGCTAAAAAGGGTGGCGAATGCCAGGTTCTAATGAGGCCATGCTCCAGAGTCATCATCCGGTTTCTAACTGTGATGATGAAGTGTGGTTACATTGGCAAATTTAAAATCATTGATGATCATAGAGCTGGGAAAATTGTTGTGAATCTCAGGAGCAGGCTAAACAAGTGCAGAGTGATGAGCCCCAGATTTGACGTACAACTCAAATTTCTAGAAAAACGGCAGGATAATCTGCTCCCGTCCCACTGTACTGACAACCGCAGCTGCCATCACGGACCGTGAAGGAGCAAGAAGAAAGAAACACAGGAGGTAAACTCCTGGGATTCTTTTTCTAGGGATGTAAAACTTACATGCAAATAAAATGCCTCCGTGGAGAAAAAGAAAAAGAAAAAAAGAAATTGCTTCAATTTCTTCCCGTTTCACTGCTCACAAGCTCTACCTTCTGGAAAATACGAGGATACGAACACGGCTCAGCCAAGTTTTTTGTCACTTTGTAACAAGATCGTCTTTCCTCCCGTTTCCAGTATCATGTTCCTCGTTCCATCTGAGACCGCGTCAAAACACCTTTCCCATCCATGTTTCTGCCGTCACGATAACTAAGGGATCGCTGAGAAAACTGAGGCTTTCTCTCCCATCCCTTGTAGCTCTCTCCAGAATCACCCTTAAGGACCTTCCCAGCAGCGAAGGCTTTTCTGAGCACGTAGCTCAGACTCTTCCGGCCTCTGCCTGTTACCCAGTTCTAGAGCTGTGTCTGCATGCTTGGGTGATAGCTACAGCAGCCCCCCACTTCTCAGTACACTTTCTTCGTCTATTTCGGGCCGCTCTTACAGAGCACCATGGACGGGGGGCAGGTGGGGCGGTGCTTACAAACAACGGAATTTTTTTTTAAGTAAACTGTGCCCAGCATGGGGCTCAAACTCACAACCCTGAGATCCAGAGTTGAATGTTCCACTGACTGAACCAGCCAGGCACCCCACCAAAAATTTATTTCTCACAGTTCTGGAAGCTGGGACGCCCAAGATCAAGTTCAGCGCCTGGGGAGGACCTGCTTCCTGGTTTGTAGATTGCCCGTTTCTGGTTGCATTTCACATGGAGGAGAGGACCGGACAGCTCTATAAGGACATTGTTCTGTGTGAGGGACCCACCCTCGAAACTTAGGCACCTCCAAATACTATTACATGGGGGTTAACTTTCAACCTATGAATTTTGGGGTGGGACCCAAACATTCAGTCTATGGCGCCCCACAACCCAAGACGGTTATTGCTAAGAGCTGCCCAGGCCCTTAGCCTTCACTTATTTCTACTCACCACTGCTGGGAAACTGACTCTTTGCAGAAAGACTGGCCAAATCCAGGTCCTGAGTCACCAGCGTGGACAGAGAGGCGCCGGGGCTGGCTCCTTCTAACATTTATGACAAATTACCATCTGTGCCCCATGATTCCTCTGGACGCCAGCACCTCCACCTTTACGCACACCTGCACTTTTTCCCCCAAAAAAGTGGGTGCCTTTCTCTCCTTATGCACCTGCAAACTCGGCTATAAATTGTCCCACAGGGTGCCTGGGTGGCTCAGATCGTGATCCCGGGGTCCTGGGATCGAGACTCGCATCGGGCTCCCCGCTCAGCAGGAAGCCTGCTTCTCCCTCTCCCCTGTGCTGGTGCGCGCTCTCTCTCAAATAAGTAAATAAACTCTTTAATAAATAAACAAATAAACAAACAAACTGTCCTGTGGACTCAGCCCACTAGGGCAGCCACTCAGAGGCTCCGGACCCTTGCTGCTCAAGTACCTATGACATCGCCAGCTGCCTACAGCCCCCTGTGACCTCACCGCCTGAACAAGGCGACCAGGGCCATGGCCACTCCCTCCACCAGCACAGGTGACGGAGGGCCTAGATGACCAGCAGAGCCTCGGGACAGGCTGGAGCTGCCAGCGTCCCCCCACATGGCGACGGCAGATCCATGAACAGTGTTACGGCGGGGTCCGCAAAT
Organism: Ailurus styani; assembly: GCA_002007465.1. Taxonomy (NCBI): domain Eukaryota; kingdom Metazoa; phylum Chordata; class Mammalia; order Carnivora; family Ailuridae; genus Ailurus; species Ailurus styani. The sequence continues at coordinate 2,624,396 of LNAC01000115.1, forward strand.
CAGGGCTCCCTCCCTGCAGAGGCCCCGGCGGCTGACGGTGCTGGAGCGTCCCCCGAACAGCGGGATGTAGCTCAGGCCTCCGCCGAGTCGGTGACCTCCGAACCCTCATCAGCATCTGGGGACGAGGACAAGCCTGAAGCTGCTGAAAGTCACAGCCAGGAGCCCAGGGAAGCCTCCACGTCCACGGGCCCCCAGGACCCAGCGTGCGATGGCCTGGGGCAAGATTCGAGCGCGACTCAGAGTCAAGAGACCCCACAAACGGCAGGTGTCCCGGGCGGAGAACAAGAATTAGCTCCAACTGCCCCGGGGGCTAAAGTACAGATTCCCGGGAACGTGGATGCTCAGCCCGTCGGGAGCACCGCAGACGTGGATGGTCCGCTTGGCAGTCAGGCCACCAGCACCGCTGACGCCATTGAGGAGGGACCCGAGGGTCCGGAGGCCTTGAGCGCCGACACCGAAGCTCTGCCGGGAGCCGGGTCCCAGGGAGTGACTGGGGCGGATTTGGAGGGCGGCTCAGATGACCTGCAGGCTGGGCTGTTCCCTCCGTCCCCAGGAGGCAGCGCCCCGCCCTTGCCCGGCCCCCGACAGGTGGCCCTGGGGAGGAGGTCCCTAGACTCCAGGCTTTACATGGCCAGCGAGGAGAACACCTACATGCGCTCCATGACCAGCTTGCTGGGCGAGGGTGAGGGCTCCATCCGCTCCCTGGCGGACATCCTGGTGTGGTCCGAGGCCACCACGGGCATGGCCACGGCCCTCCTGGCCTCGGGCCACAGCTCCGTGACAGACCTGCTGCACAGCACTGGGCCCAGCCTGCGCTCTGTCTCCAGCATCCTGGGGAGCACCTGCTCCTTCGGGCTGATGGCAGGGCCCGGCTCGGCCCTGCGCTCCATCACCCGCCTGCTGGGGAGGGTGGAGCAGAGAACCGTAGAGGGGGTCCGCTCAGCCATGCGCTCCCTGACCACCCACCTTCTCCCCGGCCCCGCCGGCCCCACCTCTGACTAGAGCCCACGGAGGGCGCCCCGAAGGACTGGCCCAGCAGCCCCCGAGAGCCCTGGCACCCTCGTGCCTGCTCCCTTGCCCACCTCTGCCCTGGCGGGCCCTCCCCACACCCGGCAATAAAGCACTGGCGAGCGTTTATTTCCTAAGCGCAGAAAGGTGTCCCCTGTGGGCTTCGCGGGTTGTCCGGTTGGGGGGGGGACTGGGGGCTGACGTCCAGAAAGAGAAGAGCCTGGTAGGACTGGGGGGCCTGGTGTGGGGGCCTCAGACTTGCAAACATGGACCCTGGCGGGACCTCCAACCAGGTAAGCAGGTTCCTGAGGAAGTGAGACCTGACTTTTCTCCAGGGCCTGCCGGTGTCGGAGGCTGGGGGGCCCTGCTGGGGTGGCGGGTTGGGGCCCCCCAGTGGAGTTGAGAGGACAGAGCCAGATCACTGTGGGTTCACACCCCAGCGCTGTCACTGACACTGGGCAAGTGGCTTCACGCTCCGAACCTCCGGTTCTCACCCATAGGACGGATAAGGAATCCACACCAAGAGGGTGTTTCGGAGACAGAAGGGAAACAATGCAGCGTGTAACCCATGGTGTCTGGTACTTACCGAGCTCCCACACTACAGCTGCCATGACTGTCCTCCGGCAGGCTGGGGACAAGGCGGGAACAGGATCTAGGCCAACCGTCCCGGTTTGCCCGAGACTAAGAGGGTTCCTGGGATGTGGGACTTTCAGATTTAAAACCAGGAAAATCCCTCCCAAACTGACCCAAGCTGGTCTCCCTAGACCCAGGTTTCTTTATAAATGTCTACGTGGGCAAGGGCACACCTGTTTTGGAAAACCACCAGCAGACCCACTGCCCGGACACAGTGCCACGCCAGTCTCGTGACTCGGTGCCCCGCTGCTGGGCCTGGCCCCGGGGCCGAATGCGGGTCCCACCCCGCACATCTCCCTGTCCCGGCCGTGGTTTCGTTCATCCAGCCGTCTGCGAACGGGAGCCCTGGGCTGAAACCGGCCCATCGATATATTTGTGCGCCCCATACGGTGTTTCTCAAATGGTGCATCAATTGCTAACACTCAAAAACCAGGAGATTTTAACATAAAATTATGGATTAAAAAATAGATTTCTGCATCTCTTAAAAAACCTAGAGAACTTTTTTTTTTTTTTTTTCCAGAGCAACCGGCAGCAGAGCTGCCCTCTTTAGAGGCACGTACTGGCCTGCGTAGTGATTGATGGCAGCTGCCCGGCCCCAGGGCGCGCCGTGCCACCCCTACCCTGCAGGTGGCCCCCAGGAGAAAGCGGGATGCCAGGCCCCAAGGGGAGGCAGACAGACGGGGGGGTGTCTGCCCCCTCAAGGAGCTGCCACTTTCCACCAGTGAGACATGAACTGTCCTCACCGTGAAAGCAAAACTTCGGAGGAGGAAGACTGTCCATTCAGATCCTGGTAATCGGGGTCTTCCGGAGGATCTACTGAGTCAGACGTGGGAAGACTGGAGCCTTGGCGTCCCCTCAGAGGGGACAGCCACGCCAGCTGAGGCAGGCCTGAGGCGCTGGGCTGGGGAGGGCGGCGACCCGCTCAACCTGACCTGAGCTCAGAGCGGAGGTCAGGTGATGACGCTGCCGGGGCAGACCCCAAATGCTTTCCACAAATAATTTTTTTAAGATTTTATTTATTTATTTGACACAGAGAGAGAAAGAGATCCCAAGTAGGCAGAGAGGCAGGCAGAGAGAGAGGAGGAGGCAGGCTCCCTGATGAGCAGACAGCCCGATGCAGGACTCCATCCCAGGACCCTGAGATCATGACCTGAGCCGAAGGCAGAGGCTTTAACCCACGGAGCCACCCAGGCGACCCTCCACAAATAATTTTGAACCGGGCAAGTGCCACTGTCTGGCAGGTGCAGCCCGAGAGAGACAGCCACGAGGAAGGGAAGATTGGAAGGGACAGAAACCAAACTCAAACCAGATCTGCCAAAGGGATTAGCCGAGAAGCACAATTGCCAAGGGGGGCTCCTCAGGGCTCAGTCTCTCCTGCTCTGCCCCTCCCCCCCTTGCTGGCTCCTTTCCCAGGCGGCTCCACCACCTTCCTGGAAAGACAGAGGCCCTTGTTCTCCCTAGCTCTGGTAGGTTTGGCCCCTTGCTCTCTCCCCTGCACCAATCACTGAGGCTTTGGAAATGAAATACCGCATTACCTGGCCTCAGCCTCACACCTCCCTGGCGGGGCGGGGGCTGGGGGGACCCACACCATTTTGCCAGTAAAGCATTGTAAGAGCGTGGCCTCGAGAGCCGAGTTGCCTCGAATCCTGCTCTACCTCCTAACTAGGCTTTCATCGCCCTGTGCCTCAGTTTCCTTACCTGTAAAATGTGAATGATAGCAGCACGTACTACATCGGGCTGCTCTGAAGGCAACATGAGTTAATGAGTCAAGTTCATAGAACACTGCCTGGCCCGCACTTGAGTGCTCTGTGTTAGCAATCACCGGATTATAATGACAGAGGCTTCACGGAGACATCACCAAGGACTGACTTTCCCTGCTTGCTGCAGCCTTCCCCTTTGCCACGGAACAAATGGTCCTGTCCGCACATCCTGCTGGCGACACCTTTTCTCTGTAGGTGGGACACCCCTCCCACCCTCCCACCCCCACACCAGGCATCCAGGTGCTAGTGCGCCCTGGGAGAAGTCAGACCTACACGCTGGGGGCTGAGGCTGAGACCCAGACGGAAGTGGGCGCACCCCAGCTCTGGAGAAAACGGCCAGAGAAGAAAGGAAAGGCCCAAGGCAGGCCTCTGGGGCAAGGCCCCGTTCCCCGGGGCAAGAGGGAAGCAGGGGCTGAGACACAGCCTCACCCGGTCCGTGGGAGGGAGTGCTCCAGCCCATCACAGGCTGCAGACGGAACCAGGGGAGCCCTGCTGCGGGGAGCAAGGTGGTGGGTAAGGGAAGAAGGTCAGAATCACGGCATGGCTGTAGGGAGGGTGCTCTCTGGTGTTGAGAATTGAAGCACAGACAGTAATTCACCCCAAAAAGGGTCGCAAGGGCACCTCCTTACTCTTCTGACTCAGGTGCTGGGATTAACACCTGACAACCACCCGAGCTGCCTGCCCCAAGATCAACAACCATCTTTGGGGGGGGGTGCCATAAACCGCGGTTCTGCGGAAAGAGATACTTAGGCGGAGCTGAGCGCCCTGGGGGCGGGGGCAGCATCCCGACGTCTGGCCCGGCAGGGGCTTGGCCAAGGGAAGGGCACCGACAGGTCCTGGCAGAGAGCAGGAGGGACACTGGGGCCCGGCAGTGAAGGACTTGTTCCCCCAGCTGCCAGAGCGCAGTCCGCAGACGGCCTTGGGGGTGAGGGGGCCTTCAGAGAGCCGTCACCCTGGTCGTGGCCGGGTGTGTGCCCGAGTCTCAGGCCTGACCGTCCAGCTCCAGCCCCAGGGTTCCCTTGGGGCTGCCCTGGGGTGACCTGCGGTTTGCACCGCAGACTCCATTCCCCTCTGCCCCCTTGGGCTCAGAGCCTGTGCTCCAGAGAACCCAACCTGTGACCAGAGGCTGCTGTTTTATTCCCATCTGAGATGCGTGTGTGCCTGCAGGGACGTGGGGGAAACCTACCAACTCAAACTGTGTAAAAAGCTCAAAGATCTTTTTATTTTTTTTTAAAGATTTTATTTATTTTATTTGACACAGAGAGAGAGATTACAAGTAGGCAGAGAGGCAGGCAGAGAGAGAGGAGAGAGGAGGAAGCAGGCTCCCTGCTGAGCAGAGAGCCCGATGTGGGCCTCGATCCCAGGACCCTGGGATCATGACCTGAGCGGAAGGCAGCGGCTTTAACCCACTGAACCACCCAGGCGCCCTCAAAGATCTTTTTAAAGAGAAGCTTCATTGTGAGAAAAGTGAGGGGTGACTGGGTGGCTCAGTGGGTTAAAGCCTCTGCCTTCGGCTCAGGTCATGATCTCAGGGTCCTGAGATCGAGGCTCACATCAGGCTCTCTGCTCGGCGGGGAGCCTGCTTCCTCCTCTCTCCTCTCTCTCTGCCTGCCTCTCTGCCTACTTGTGATCTCTCTCTCTGTGGGTGTGTCAAATAAATAAATAAAATTTTAAAAAAAGAAAAGTTAGAAGTTTGATGCCATCTTGAGAATGGTTTAAAGAAAAGGGGGGGTGCTAAATCTTTGTCAGTGTTTTTACTTGTTTTGTAAGGACAATGTTATGGTTTAGTCTACAGCCACTTGGCTAATTGGTTAAAGTCACCATGTGATTGTGGTCAAGTTTATAGGTTTGGCTGGGTGAGACAGAGTCTAGCCAGGAAAGAGTGTCTCCAAGAGAAAGTGACCACAGATAAGGGCAGTACCCCCAACGGGGATGTAACAAAGCCTGAAGGTACACTAAGGTCTTAAGGACACATTTACATATTTAAATGAAAGACTGGATCCTCTCTGGGCTAAAAGGAAGCCGCATTTCCGAGAGTGCCTGGATCCTGAGCTTCCAGTCCCTGAGAGTGGACGGTGCGCCCTCTGCTGGGGACAAGGCAGCACTGGCCTGCAGCAGAGGGCGCAAGGCTGAAGCCCAGCCTCGAGGATGTTTGGGGATTTGAGACACACTCGTGAGAGAAATGGGGGTTAAAAGAAAATTTTCTCTTTTGCTAAGATTTTATTTATTTATTTGACAGAGAGAGAGAGACAGCTAGAGAGGGAACACAAGCAGGGGGAGTGGGAGAGGGAGAAGGCGGCTCCCCGCTGAGCAGGAAGCCCAATGTGGGACTCGATGCCAGGACCCTGGGATCATGACCTGACCTGAAGGCAGACGCTTAACCGCTGAGCCACCCAGGTGCCCCAAAAGAAAATTTTCTTTACTCACAACACTTTTGACACCGAATGATGGGTTTTCCATACCAACCAATTCTCCGGTTCTCTGCAGACACCCACCTGGGTATCCTACAATTCAGTTCTGGCACTAACTTGAGTTAGCACAAACCCCACAGGCTAAAGGCTCAGTCCCACCAGACTGACCCGCTTCAGGTCCCTAGGTACCCTCTCTTCTGTCTGAGGTGGCTACAAATCAGGGATTCCCACAACCCTGTCCTCAGGCTGGAAAACTGGCTACAAGAATTCATAGAACTCAGGAAAACACTATCACTCATTTACTATAAGGGATATTATAAACGATACAAATGAACAAGCAGATGAAGAGGTACAAAGGGCAAGGTTCCAGAAGGGTCTCGAGCACAGGAGTTTCTGTCTCCCAGGAACTGGGGTGTGCCACCCTCCTGACACATGGATGCTTTCACCAAACCAGAAACTCTTCAAACTCTTCAAACTCTCTTGTATATAGGCATGACTGATTAAACCATTGGTCATTAAACCAATCTCCGGCCCATCTCCTCTCCCCAGAGATGGAGGAGGGAGTGCTGAAAGTTTCAACTTTCTTTTTTTTTTTTTAAGATTTTATTTATTTGACAGAGAGATCACAAGTAGGCAGAGAGGCAGGCGGAGAGAGAGGAGGAAGCAGGCTCCCTGCTGAGCAGAGAGCCTGATGCGGGGCTTGATCCCAGGACCCTGAGATCATGACCTGAGCCGAAGGCAGAGGCTTTAACCCACGGAGCCACCCAGGCGCCCCAAGTTTCAACTTTCTAATCCCAGGGCTGCCTCCTTGATTTCTAGCCGCCCCCCATCTCCAAGAATCAATTACATAAACTCAGGGATCTTTGAAAGGGGCATATTATGAATAACAAAAGATGCTGCTCTCATCCCTCTCACCACTCAAGAAATTCCAAGAGTTTTAGAAGTTCTGTCCTGGGAAGAGGGCAGGAGTGAGGCAGAGACCAAATATGTATTTCTCATTATGTCACAGGTTCAGAATAAACACTAAGATACCACCAATGGAGCTGACTCGGGCTGGAAATGTGTCCCTAGGAAGTTCCTAAGACCAGGGGCAGGGGGTTCCTGAGTGGCTCAATCAGTTAAGCCTCTACCTTCTGCCGAGGTCATGATCCTGGGGTCCTGGGGTAGAGCCCCTGTCAGGCTGTCTGCTCAGCAGGAAGCCTGCTTCTCCCTCTTCCTCTGCCCCTCCCTGCCCCCTCACCTGCTCATGCACACACTCTCTCAAATAAATAAAATCTTAAAAAAAAAAAAAAAAGGAACAAGGGCAGAAGGGCAGATGGGGATAGACTCTCCCACTGGAGTCACCACCAGAACCCAAGATCATGGCCATGTTTGTAGACTTGTAGACAGCACTCCAAGACTCAGACCTCAGACGGCCCAGAGTTCTCCAGAAAGGATCCCACCATGGCAAAGGCCTTCAAGGGTGAGGCCTGGCTGAGGGGATCTCTGGAAGAGCAGTACCCACTGAACCTGTGCCTGGAAGCTGTCTGCCCCCCCCCAGGTGCCCCCCTCACCATGGAGTCCTCCAATGGACCCTGAAGGACTAGATGAAAGTCCTACTGATTTCCAGGCTCAGTTTCTTCATCTATAAATCAGGTCTCCCATTTGCCTTACAGGGATGCTATCACCAATGATGCATATTTTTAAAAACAGCATTTAACAGTGGCCATGTGACAAAGGTCCGTTTTCTCGCTTCCTTGGGGTTTTCTGCATTGTCTGTGTATGATCAGGAGTCTTTTAATTTGGAAGTGACAGGAACCAGCCTGAAGCAGCTTACTGGGGCCCAGACTGAAGGGCCTGGCCCAGAAGGGCTGGGAAGAACTGGCTTTGAAGGTGTCCGGGATCAGGGACTGTCCTCTACCTCCCACGGCAGCTCTGCCTCCTTTCCAGGCTTCTGTTCCTTGCAGGGAACATGGCTCCTGCAGACTCCAGTCCCACAAGCTTGCGCTCCCAAGACTCAGAGGAAAGATCTCTGTTTTGTTTCTCCTGCCTGATAAATCCTAGGGAGAAGTGCTCTGGTTGGTCCAGCCTGGATCACATGTTGGAAAGGCCTTCCTCATCCAGAGTTCCTGTTACCTCACCGAACAGGCGGCTCTTTGGCACCCAGAGCTGTGTCCCTCCCAGAGAGAAGGAGGCGGTTAAGGAAGACTGTCCCCTCTTGACTTTCCTTTGTTCTCAGTGCAGGTAGCACTGCTCTAACCTCCCTCCCCCTGCACCCAAAGGGGGTCTTCAGACAAAAATCACCTTTCGGGGCACCTGGGTGGCTCCGTGGGTTAAAGCCTCTGCCTTCGGCTCAGGTCATGATCTCAGGGTCTTGGGATGGAGCCCCAAATCGGGCTCTCTGCTCAGCAGGGAGCCTGCTTCCCCCCCTCTCTCTGTCTGCCTCTCTGCCTACTTGTGATCTCTCTCTCTCTCTCTCTTTGTCAAATAAATAAATAAATAAAAATCTTTAAAAAAAAAATCACCTTTCGCACCAGTCTGTAAATAAATGTTCTACCCACAATCAGAAGCCTCCTTTGACCATGTGCTTTGGAAAGATCGGAGGCATTCTTAAGTGCCCTCCCTCTAACTCCATGAATTAAAAAATATTCCTTTGTCTCTCTGAATTTTAAATATCGACCAATGAGGACATAGGATTCCCTCCAAACACCTGATTTTGCCTCTCTGACCGCCTGCATTGTATTAGTACTTGTCGAAATACAGTTTCTGGTGAGGAAAAACAGCCCCACAGATGGCCTCCACCGCACTGAACAAGATAAGCAAGGCCCTCTAGCAAGAGGAGGAAGTTAGGGTGACCCCGGACCAAAGACGGGTAAGCTGAGGCAGACCAGAGCAGGGCATGACGGACGATTGCTGCCGGCCCCTGCGCAGTGCTGGGCTTTGGGATTCGGCTACGGCAGGAAACAGAGACGGGAGGGCGCTAGTGCAGCCCCAGAGCCAGGCGGACGCCAGAAACTCGGCCAGGCGCTCGGCAGGCCCCTCCGTCCCCACGGCCCTCCCCCGGAGGTGGCCTGGTCAGGCCAAGGTGACCGCAGCCAGGCCAAGGAGGCGAATGGCACAGCAAGGACGCCGGGGGAAGGCACAGGCGTGGAGGAGCGAACCAGGGCCTGGAGCGGAGTGGCGTGAGCAGGGCCCGGTGTCCCCTCCCCCGGGGCAGGTGGCCAAGCGAGGCCGAGATTTCCTGGGCGACCCGAGGGGAGGGGCACGAACACGCCCCCGTCCGGTCACCTGCTCCGCGTTGCCAGCGCAGGAGCCCAGGTTGGGGCCTGGTGAGAAACGAGACTGGGACGGAAAACTGGGCCAGTCAGACGGGGTGACGGCAAACAAAGGCCTCTCTCTGGGAGACAGTCGCCGGCTGCCCGAGGGTCGCAGTCCGGCCGCGCGGGGCCCGCGGCCCGGCGCCGCCGCTTCCTCGTTGGGCTGGGGGTTGGGGGCGGAGGGGCGGGGCCGGCACGGCTC
>LNAC01000115.1:2639817-2687728 GCA_002007465.1 Ailurus styani
CCCTGCCGCCCCCGCCCCGGCGCCCCGTTGGGTTTTTCCATGACTGCATCCGGCCGCGGGGCCGCCTTTGTTCCCGCCGTCCTCGCGAGCGGGCCCGCCTCTCCCATGCGCGCCGGGGTTTTTCCAGGGCTCAACAGGAGCATGGCGGAGGCGCGTTCTGCGCCCGGGTCGGGCGGCGCCCCCGGCAGGCCCCCCGCGACCCCCAGCGGGGAGCCGAGCCCTCGCCGGACGTCACGCTCCGTCCCTCCCGTCCCCAAAGCCAAGGCCTGCGGCCCCCGTGCGCAATCGTGTCCATCTGTGCGCCAAGCTGACCACCCGGGCCGCGCGCCCCCGCTCTTGGGGAAGCGCTTTGGGCGCCCCCTGGCCGTCCCCTGGCCGTCCCCCGGCTGCGCGCTGTGCGGCGGAGGTCGGATGCGTGCGGTGTGCACTGAACTAGAGCCCGGCCGCCGCGGCCTCCGGCTGGACCAGGGGCCTCCACCTCTCCCAAGGGGCAGGGGCGCGATCAGGGCGCTAGGAGGCCTGCCTGGCCGACCCCACTGCAGAGGGGAGCCCAGGCGCGCACCGGGCGGGGCAGAGCCGGGAGACCCCGAGCGTTCAGCTCGTGCAGGCGGCCCCCAACCCCGCGGGAACCGGGCACGCTCGCAGCCTTGCAGGGCGCGGGGGACGCCTCTGGGCCGCGAACCCCTACCCCAACGTCAGGAAGGAAGGGAAGCTAGGCGGAGAAGGGGGGCTCTAGGCAGCGAGAGCAGGCTCGGGATTCTCACGGGCCGCATGGGCACTCTGTGCCCGCAGCCCCGTGCTGTCCACACTGCCGGATCCAGCCAGTCCCCGCGGGGCTCCGTTCAGTTTGGTCTCTGTGGAACAGTGGCCTTGCGCCCCGGGGAGCCTCTCCGCTGTTACTGGGCCATGCTGGCGGGACAAATGGAGGAAACGCTGTGTTTGCTTCTGAGGGAGGCTTGCTAAACCCTACCACAGAAGGCGGACTCGCAGGGTGGCCTAGCCGGGGCTACAGGGGTGAGGGGGGGGCGTCCGCGCAGAGGAAGGGGTTCTGGATTACGCGGGTGTCTGGCTGTGTGGGAGGTTTGCAGTCCCGCCAGCCCCTCCCCACAGCCCCACAGGAGGCGGCCCCCCTGGCTAAAGATCAAGGGGTAGGGGTGGGTGGAGGACGAAGGATGAGGAACATCCTGATCCAGGGAGGCCCAGAGCTCGCTCTCTAAGGGGGCCGGAGGGAGTGCGGGCTCCTTCCCTCCGCCCCTGGTGCCTGATCTTGTTTTCTAAGCAGTCGCAGGGGAGCCTGACGGCCCTGAAAGAGTGTCGGGAAGCAGGAAGGAATCCAGTTCCCCCAATGGTGGCATTCTGGCTTCTCCTTTCTGCTCACCACACCCTGCAAAGGGTGCAAGTTGCGTTCAAGGTCTTAGGTAGTAGGAGTGGCTCAAATGGCAAAGCACGGTTCTTACCAGTCCTACCTGGCCAGGGTTGGCCCTGGGGACAGCAGGTTAGAAAGAGAATCTGCTGGCACCCCTGTTGTGCATTTGTCCCTAGTCCTCTTGTCCACCATTTGCCCTTCATTCTCCCTGCTCTTGATCAGGCTGAGAATCTTAATCCCAGGCCTCAACCCCTATCCCTCAATTTTCACATCTATAAAATGGGGCTACTAATGGTCTCTGTTTCCCCGCGGGGTGATACCGACTAAATGAATTTATACGGGTTTAATATTTGTAAAGAGTCTGGCTCGTAGCTAATACTAAACAAACATTGGCTATCATTGAATATTAAGCGACTTGTCTAAGGGCCCACAGTCAGTGGCTCAGTTCGATTCCAGCCCAGGTCACCTAGTTTCAGAGCCTGGGCTCTTAGGCTGTGCTAGTCCAGTTTTGCACCAGCAGAATTGGGAAACTACCTATGTACATAGCTCACCCGCAAAGTAGAGGAAAATCATAGGTGTTGGGGGGTAGGAGACATTTTTCTAGGGAAGGGCCCACATTCATAATAGTGATGTCTGACCTAGTTCCTGTTACAATTGGTATATGGCTTTTTTTAAATTACATAGGTTAATCGAGAAATTTATGACAAGCCGATAATTACCTTGATGGTAGAAAACTCCAGGTCGTTCCAGCAATAATCTGAATCCTAGGACATTTCAGTTCAGATTTATTGACTTGTTTTTTTGCCCAGCCTTGCAGCCAATACTGTGGGGGCAGGGAAAGCATTCTTGGGAGGCAGAGAACTCACTTCACTGCCTTCTTGCGGAGACAGTCTGTGTCTATGTAATGGTGATATCTTTTTTTTTTTTTTTAATATTTTTTATTTACCTATTTGACACACAGAGAGAGATTACAAGCAGGCAGAGAGGCAGGCAGAGAGACAGGGAGAGGAGGAAGCAGGCTCCCCGCCGAGCAGAGAGCCCGATGTGGGCCTCGATCCCAGGACGCTGAGATCATGACCTGAGCCGAAAGCAGAGGTTTTAACCTACTGAGCCACCCAGGCGCCCTAATGGTGATATCTTTAAGTGTCAACAGGACTAGTTTAATTAACTAACCGTTAATATCTGATGAGGACTTGGCGGGCCGACCCTGGTGGTCCCATGAGCCTTCCTCCTGGTCATCATGCCCCTCTAAAACCGGCTGGCTGAGTGGGGGTGGTGCTTGTTCTGACCAATGGAATAAGGCAAAGGTAACCTGATGTCCATGGTCATGTGCATCTGATTACATTATAGGAGGTTGCCATGACCAGCTCGCTCACTGATCATGCACCGCCTGTAGAGAGGGCGGCATCCTGAGATACCAGCTGACACAGGCGAGAAACTGACGCCTCTGCAGGACAGCCTGCAAGGAACTCAACCCACTTGACCACTCGAGCTTGCAAGCAGATCCTGCCCCAGTCAGGCCTCAGAGCGAAGTTTGGCAAAAGACCCAGTTAAGCCTTGCCGGACTTCTGGGGGAAACTGCGAGCTAATATGTGCATACCGTGTAGAGATGCTACATTTGTTGTTGCGTTGTTATGCAACAGCAGAGCACGGATGCAGGATCTGTTAGGGGAAAGGTCCTGCGTGGGACTACAAAGAGATTCAGCACTTCAGGAGCTCCCAGGCAGCCAAGGTGAGAAAGGAAACACGGCATGGTTTCACTCTTTGACAAAACGAAAGTCATGTTTCTGAAGAGGCTCGTTAGTCTAAGAATCTGTCACATGGGGCACCTGGGTGGCTCAGTGGGTTAAAGCCTCTGCCTTTGGCTCAGATCATGATCTCAGGATCCTAGGATCGAGCCCCGTATCTATCGGGCTCCCTCCTCTCTCTCTGTCTGCCTCTCTGCCTACCTGTGATCTCTCTCTCTGTCAAATAAATAAATAAAGATCTTTTAAAAAAAAAAAAGAATCTGTCACATGGACTCTAGAGTCTGTGAACAGTGTGCACAGTCCACAGGGCCTGGACCTATCTGCAGTTCAAGATCCTCCCCCTCATCCTGCCTCCCTTCCTGCCTGGCCTCTTGCCGCATCACTGCCCTCTTTCTGGACTGCTCTTCTCCCTTCTCTGGTCACTGATTCCCCCATTTCAAGGGCCAGCTTGACCTTCGGCCTCATCTACAAAGCTTTCTTTAATTCCCTGGCGGAATGCACCACTTCCTTTTGATTTCCCAAAGGTTTGTTAGCAAAGGCATCATAGTGTCATTCGTATTCGTTTCTGATTTTTTTTACTGAGCACCTACTAAGTGCTCGGCCTCCTGTGAGGTGCAAGAGATACTGTCCCAAATAGAGCACAGAGCTGTCCTTGGGGCCTAAGGCCTGGTGGTGTCTGTACCAGTCACAGGCCCATCCTGTCCTGCAGGTAGGCCAGCCACCCCCCCACCCCCGAGCCACATCCTTGGCACTCAGCAAATACAGCAGCGGTTTTAGTGTCGGTTAAGGGAACGACTGAGGCTTTGCAGGCTTTCCTCTGGTATCTTGTGAGGGGTTCCTGGCCTCATGACAGACTTTTGGGGGGGGTGAGTCAACTGTCAGATATGTTCCCAAATAGCTGAATCAGCTGGCTATTATGATTTAGCGATGTCCCTGGGAACTCCGCATTCGACTTGTTGACAGCAAATGTCAGCAGAGATCAACTTAGTTTACCTGTAATTGACACGGGGCTTTGGGGGTCGAGTGTCATTAATAGATGCAGTGGCATTTTAAGGTTGTTCGAGGCTCCACAGTATGGGGAGATAGAGATTTCCTGGGCCAGTAATAGGAGATGTATGCCTCTAATTTATCTTAAAATTAAAGGATGTTAGCAGCACGTTAAAAAGAAAGGGGGCCAAGACGTGGCCTTATGAGTCCTCGTTGCCTGGCATGGATGCTAGGTGTTTATAAGATGGGATTTCCAATTCCCTCATAACTCGTGGCAGCCCTTACTGACACGACTTCAAAGGCCACTGCCCATGCTCTCAGGTGGAGTTTGGAAATGTCCGAGGGCCTGGAGGGCACAGACTGTGGCCTTTGGCTGTTGCCAGGGGAGGGCCCACTCCTTCCTCTCACTGCGCCCCCTCCCCCAACTTCCTGGCCATCCTAGGCAAATGTTTGGCCCTTTGTTTTCCGTTTCCTGGAGAGTCTCCCTCCCCAAGGATCCTGGCCCTATGGGAGGGATGGGGTCGTACCCCCAAGGCTCCCGTCAGTGGGGTCCTAGCAGCCCATCCTAGGGCTGCCCTCCAGATCCCGCATCTTGGTGTATATCTGATGGATTTCGCTGGCTGCGGCCCATCTTGCACCTGGGGCCTCCATCATCTCCTCCTAGAATTTCCAAGCCACTCCTCCAAACCCTCCAATGGGAACTCCCACTCCACCCCAGACACAGACCAGGGCTTCTAGGGGTCCTTTTTTGGAGTATGATGAGCTTCCTGGAATCCGACCAGAGTTCGGCTTTGTTCCCTGGAACTTGTTTACTGTGGACGGCTGCCTCTCCCGGGGGTGGTGGTGAGCCTTCCCCCAGCCTCCTATTTGTGTCCTCGCTTCCCCAGTTCGCCCTCCATCCCTCCTGGGCAGAGCGGATGTCCCCTTTTAACTTCAGCTGCAGGGGAAAAGGTCTCAGGAATGGCCTAAAAAGCTGCCCCCAGCCCCATAATCTGAAACACCCTCCAGTGAAAGGCACCTCTTCTAGCCTGTCCCCTCCCCCAACCTCCCTAGAGCTGGACCATTTTTAGGGTCCTATCTTCATGCCCATTTTTCCATTTCATCCTTGGAGTTTGGTGACCCGAGTTTTGGCCTGACGTCTTGGCTGAAGGCCTGGCATGCTTTGACTCCCCTCTCTGACTCGGCATGCGGTTCTAGAAGGACTGCCTGCTGCTGTACTCTGTGTGTGCCCAGCCCCAAACCCCGCTCCCAGGAAGTCACTCCACTGAGGCCACAGTGAAGACCTCTCTCCAGGCTCTGATCTCTTCCTCAGTCAGACAGTTCTGCCCCAGGCAGTTTCCAGCTGATGGTGTGGGATTAATAAACACAGCAGGAAGTCTTTGTTCTTAAAAAAGAAAGAAAGTTCTCTCTCTAAAAAAATATATATATATATACAGTTATGCACATAACAAAAAAATTCAAAAAGCCAAAAAAAAAAAAATTCTCTCCAACACCCGTGTTCTTCAGTTCCATTCTGTACAGGTAACTATTTTTGGTGTTTCTTGTTTCTTCCAGACATTTCTAAGCCCTCACCGCACCTCACCGCCCCCCATCCCCACCATGGCACAAAAAGCCCTGATTTGGGGTGTTTTCCGATCTTCAGGGTGCAAATACTGCCACCATGGCTGATTTCAAGCTCCCAACGTGATGTCCGTGAATGTGGGGAGGATCAGCTAGAGAGGAGAGCCTGCTCCGGCTCTCCATGGTAAAATTATGTGTACATCATTAAACACACAGCCAGACACACACAAATGGAACCCTAGGACACCTACACTTTCCTTCTTACATTGTACTAAACCGGCTTCCCGGGAAGATGACACCAAGTATGGCACACACCACGTGGAGTGGAGGTATCGAGCCATCTGTTCCTCAGAGAAGACAATAGATGGCGAGACTCTGTCATTGACAAGCACGAGGCAGAAAACGATGAAGGCCCATCAGGTAAATCACAGGGTAAGAGATTTTAAGAACCTACTTAGTGAGATGTCATTTTTGAAGAATAAAAACTTCGGTTTGAGTAAATCTTGAAGAAACAATGTCTTCATTTCTCATCGAGTACTTAGGAGTTAAATGAACCCTTCATTCAGGACAGGATTTAAACTGCTCTGCCAGAAAAACAAAAACAAAAACAAAACAAAACAAAACAGAAAACCTTTCACCTAGCTCCTTTAAAAACTTAAGATGATTGATCAAATTGCCCCAGCTAAAGAGAACTGAGGAATCTAAAAACCTGGAGAGAGGAGCCAAATGAGCGGAGTCCCAGGCTGGTGTGTGACCTTGGGCTTCCTCAGAGCTCTTCAGAGGCTGTGGACAACCCAGCCCTGACATCCGCCAAATGACTCACTTTGGTGGCTGCCGGTGACTCCCTCTGAGTGCCATTAGGAAACATTTGTTTTTTGTGAAAACAAATGCTTGGGAAGGGATTTCAACTCCCTGGGCTTCTGGGTGACTTCCTCTGTAGCTGGCTTGTCCCTCTGCCTCCTGGCACCTCTGTCAGGCATTTTGAGCTTCCAGCAGTCTTTTGTCAGAAAGACGATAATTAGGGCTGGTGTCCACCTGGGCTCCGTTGGCCCGGGTTATTCTCTGGAAAGCTGCTTCTCATAGACAGTTGAAATGGAGTTTCGAATACCCTTCAGATGACAGAAGGTAACCTTTGGGACCCAACGGGGCCTCATACCATGCAGGCCTCTGTGAGGACCGCTTCCTAAATCCCAGGAATAGAGAAGGGCACCCATGTTGATCATTAGAACCACAAACAGTTAGTTTACAGGAAAGGAATAGCTTCTAAAGTATCCATCTTATGCCTAGAACTGAGCGGGGGATTCGTTCCAAATGCTAAGTACAAGTGTATAAGGGTCCCTAGACATAGCCCCCCCAGTCAATGTCGTACGGCAGGACATTAGGGATGACCCCCCAGCAGCACTTGGGGTTCCCTTCGAAGCATGTGGGTGAGCCCCTTTGGGAAGCAATCTCTCAGCCCCCATCTTTTCCAGGGTGTATCTCAGGCAAAGCCATTGCTAATGGGATCATGGGAATCTATAAATGGTTCCGGACAGCTAAGAGGAATAGACAAAGCTCAAAAGACTGTGAGGTTGGAACCAGGTGGCGGAGAACTGTCCTCGGCTTACCATCCCATCCATGGGACAAGGCCGTCTCACTTTGTCTAGGGACCAGCAGGAGGAGACCCAGATCATTACAACACCAGACAACTCAGAGATGGCTTCCCTGTGTTGAGTGAGCTCAAGATGGCTAGCCCACCATTTTAATGGGATCAGGGGCGGTGGGGAGAATGGTGTAAAAATCTAGAACCCAAGATTTGGTGTCTAAAAACCACAGGCTGCTACAGAAAAGAGGCTGGCTGTGGGAAGAAAAGTCACAGCCTTTGGATTTATTTCTCCATGGGGCCATGTTCCAAGATACGGGTTATTTAGTTCATGGGCAGGTATGTTCCAGAACACCCTTGGGGACAGGAAAAATATACAGCCATTTAATTCTGGGCAGTTCAGGACTGATTAATTCTCGAGTGGATTTGCTCACATTGCCAGGACTGGACTTGCCTCGTTCACTTAGGCTGAGGGCTGGTAACGCAGAAGACGGCGTTCCTCCCAGTGGTCAGTCTGCGCCTTCCACAGCCTTCTGTGGGGAGAGAGATCTTCAGAACCACGCCGGGGAGAGCGCTTCCAGGCCTGGCCCGAATGAAGCTCAGCGTGGGCAGAGGGCTGGCTGGAGTGGGGAGCTCAACAGAGAGAGAATCGGGGGGTGGCTTGAAGGACCATGCGGAGCACAGGGGGTCCTGTGTGAGTCTGTCATTCAGGGTCAAGATGGAGGAAAAGTCGCTGCTGCCTAACATTCAAGAAGATGGGGAGCGGAACAGATTGACTAGAAAATAGGTAAGGAAAATAAATCTTAAAAAAAAAACAGTAAATCTGAAAACACCAGATGCTGAGGATATATGGGAAATGGGTATTTTTAAAACACTTGTTGGCAGTATGACCGCATGGCGACACTCGGTAAGCTGAATGTGTACGTATCCCAGACCGAGCCATGAGGCTCCTGGCTGCACCCCCACTGGAGATCTTTAGTGCAGGTGTTCCAGAAAACAAGCACAAAGATATTTTCTTTTTACAAAGATATTTCTTGAAGCACTGTTTGTAATAGCACAAAAAGAGAAAACAATCTATCGGCAACAGAAAGGACAAAATGAACTCTAACTTGCTCATGGGAGGTGTTCCACACTGCAGTTAAAATGAATGAACTAGGTCTTCATGTAGCAACGCGTAGAATGTCAAAAACATGTTGCCTTAGAAAAGCAGTTTGCAAAAACCGTAGGCACAGTGATTCCTTTTACGTAAAGTTTCAAAATACATTTTTAAAAAATGGTACTGTTCTGTTTAAAAAGGCTTTCAGGGGGCCCCCTGGGTGGCACAGTCTGTTGAGCGTCCAACTCTTGGTTTCAGCTCAGGTCATGATCTCAGAGTCTTGAGATCAAGCCCCGTATAGCGCTCTGAGCTAGCAAGGAGTCTGCTAAAGTTTCTCTCTCCCTCTCCCTCTGCCCCACCCCAGGCTCCCTTGCTCTCTCTCGCTCTCTCAGTGAATAAATAAATCTTTATTTATTTATTTATTTTTAAGATTTTATTTTTTTATTTGACACAGAGAGAGAGAGAGATCACAAGTAGGCAGAGAGGCAGGCAGAGAGAGAGGAAGCAGGCTCCCCGCTGAACAGGGAGCCCGATGCAGGTCTCAATCCCAGGTCCCTGAGATCATGACCTGAGCCGAAGGCAGAGGCTTCAACCCACTGAGCCACCCAGGCGCCCTAAAACTTTTTTTTTTTTTTAAGATTTTATTTATTCATTTGACACAGAGAGAGAGATCACAAGTAGGCAGAGAGGCAGGCAGAGAGAGGAGAGAGGAGGAAGCAGGCTCCCTGCTGAGCAGAGAGCCCGATGTGGGCCTCGATCCCAGGACCCTGGGATCATGACCTGAGCCGAAGGCAGATGCNAAACTTTTTTTTTAATATTTATTTATTTATTTGACAGAGAGAGAGAACACAAGCAGGGGGAACAGCACACAAAGGGAGAAGCAGACTCCCCACTGAGCAAGGAGCCCAATTCGGGGCTCAGTCCCAGGACCCTGAGACTATGACCTGAGCTAAAGGCAGATGCTTAATTAACTGAGCCACCCAGCTGCCCCTCAAGTGAATATATAAATCTCTAAAAAAAAACAATTTAAGGGGTGCCTGGGTGGCTCAGTCGTTAAGCGTCTGCCTTTTGACTCAGGTCAGGATCCCAGGGTCCTGGGATCAAGCCCCGCATGGGGCTCCCTGCTCGGTGGGAAGCCTGCTTCTCCCTTTCCCCTCCCCCCACCCTCCCTGCTTGTGTTCCCTCTCTTGCTGTGTCTCTCTCTATCAAATAAATGAATTTTAAAAAATTAAAAACTAAAAAATTATAATTCATTTAGCAGTGCTTGCCTGGCTCAGTTGACAGGGCGTGGGACTCTTGATCTCGAGTTGTAAATTCCAGCCCCACACTGGGTGTCGAGAGTACTTGAAAATAAAATCTTTAATAACAACAACAAAATGCACTTATAATAAGTAGCAAATAACAGAAACATACATGGGGGTGATTTTCACCCACCTCAGGAAAGTGGTTACTTCCGAGGAGAGAAGGAAGGAAAAGCCACACAGGGCTTTAGCTATTTTTGTAGAGCTTTATCTCCCCCCCTTTTTTTTTTAAGATTTTATTTATTTATTTCACAGAGGGAGAGAGATCACAAGGAGGCAGAGAGGCAGGCAGAGAGAGAGGGGGAAGCAGGCTCCCTGCTGAGCAGAGAGCCCGATGAGGGGCTCGATCCCAGGACCCTGAGATCATGACCTGAGCTGAAGGCAGAGGCTTAACCCACTGAGCCACCCAGGCGCCCCTAGAGCTTTATCTCTTAAAAACATAAAAAAATCTGAAGAAAATAAAGCAAAGTATTCGCATCCATCTAATCTCAGTGTCTACTTTTAGATGTCTCTCCAGATTCCATTTCATGCTTGTGGTAGGCTGAATGATGGCCCCAGAGGTGTCCCTCTACGTCCCAATTCTCGGAATCCATGCATACTCTACCTCAGGAGGTAAAAGGGACTTTGCAAGTAGGAGTAAGTTAAGGATCTTGAAATGGGGAGGTTATCCTGAATTATCCTGGTCCCAACGCAATCACCAGGTCCTTCTAAGAGGGAGGCAGGAGGGTCAGCCAGAGAAACGAGATGGGACTATGGAGGTAGAGGCTGGAGGGACGTGCTCTGAAGATGGAAGAAGAGGCCACTAGCCAAGGAATGCAAACAACCCCTAATGGCCAGAAAAGGCTAGAAAACAGACCCTTCCCTGAAGCTGCTGCCGAGATGCAGCCCTGCCAGCACCTTGGTTTGGGACTCTGACCCTCAGACCGGTCAGAGAATAAATCTGTGTTGATTAAGCCACTAAATGTGTGAAAACCGTCACAGCAGCAATGGAAAATGAATACAGGACTTGGGGGGGAATGCTTCCTAATTCAAAAGTCTGTTTTCTTTTCTTTTATGATAGTAAGTGAGAAGAAGGGTAGTAAAGCCTAAATCGCTTCTTCCCGGTCCTCCTCCTTCGGAGAAAGTTGAGCTATTCAGGAACATTCCTCATCCAGCCTCTGTATTTAAGAGGCTGAGCTGTGTGCCCATCTCAGTTAGGCCCTGGACTTTCTGGAAGCCGTGGCTGTCAGAACATGTCCAGAGCACTGGGGTGAGCCACAGCCCAGGAGAACTTTGGGAGCTGGTTTCTCCCTCCCTGAAAGGTAGAGCTGTGGAAGCCCACAGACATCTGAGGTGTCTTCTTCACCCTTCGACTTGGGTCAGTACCCTCCAGGGCAGGGGGTGGGGAGTTCAGCAGGGGGATATAGCTGTGGTCTAATGGGTGCAGGTGTGAAGTCTGGCCAGGAGTCATTTGTGGAAGAAGTTGACTGGAAGAGAAACTGATAGGAGAGGGGGTTAAAGGCATGGAAGGTTCCAGAAAGACTTGTTTTCAGGAAAAGAAACACCTGGGTCTGTGTGCATGTGTGGGCATGCGCATGTGGGTAGGGGGCGATGGGGGGGAGAGAACGGGACAGTTGGGGCTCCTGGGTGGCTCGGTGGCCAACCTTTTTTTTTTTTTTAAGATTTTATTTATTTATTTGACACACAGAGGGACAGCAAGAGTGCATGCATAAGACGGGGGGAGCATCAGGCAGAGGGAGATGGAGTAGCAGGTTCCCCACTGAGCAAGGAGCCTGATGTCAGGCTTGATCCCTGGACCCTGGAATCATGACCTGAACCAAAGGCAGATGATTAACCGACTGAGGTACCCAGGCACCCCAAGGATCCAAATCTTGATTTTGGCTCAGGTCTGATCTCAGGGTCGTGGGGTCAAACCCCATGTAGGGCTCAAGCCCTGTGTAGGGCATGTAGTCTGCTTAAGATTCTCTCTCCCTCTGCCTTTTCCCCTCCCACTTGTGGTCTCTTTCTCTCAAATAAATAAATCTTAAAAACAAAACAAAACAAAAACCCACAAAAAACAGGCCGGGGCGCTTGGCTGGCTTAGTAAGTAGAGCAAGTAACTCTTGATCTTGGGGCTGTGAGTTCCAGCCTCATGCTGGATGTAGAGATTACATTAAAAAAAAAAAAAAAAAAAAACATGGGGGGCCTNGGGGCGCCTGAGTGGCTCAGTGGGTTAAGGCTCTGCCTTCGGCTCAGGTTATGATCTCAGGGTCCTGGGATCAAGCCTTGCATCGAGCTCTCTGCTCAGCAGGGAGCCTGCTTCCCCTGTCTCCCTCTGCCTGCCTCTCTGTCTACTTGTGATCTCTCTCTTTCTGTGTCAAATAAATAAATAAAATCTTATAAAAAACCAAACCAAAACAAAACAAAAAAAACAAAAAAAGGGCAGGCCCAAGAGAATTGGTATACAATCACAAATAGAGGGAAAAAATCATAAACACATTTTTTTCTTTTTGTTTTAGCTGCAGTACGGGAATGACTAATTTTGTAGCTGTGTATTTTGGACACCTTAGAGATTCCTTCCAGATAACTTGTAGAGGTAGAACTGACAGGTTAGAAGATACTAGTAATTTCAAGGCTTGATTTCCCTCCAAAAAGGCTCTTCTGATTATTTTATATTCTAGAAGTAATTCATGAGAAAAGCCTCGCCCAGTAGAGGGTAGTCATTTGCTATAGTCTGATAGTAATAAGGAGCAATGTTATTTCAAATGGTTTTATTTTGACGTCTTTGAGTATTTAGGAGGTTAAACACTTTTTCTTATTTCATTTGTTTCATTGTTTTGATTCATCTGCCTTGCTCACATTGTCCATCTTTCTGTTTGGTGCCATATGTTTTATAAAAGTCCTTTTATGTTGAGGATATTTGCCTCCGTTGTCACATATGTCTGGAAAACTCATTTTCCAAATTTTTCCCTTGCTTTTAAATGTGTTTTATTTGTGGTTTTTGACTTATAGAAATTTTTCGTTAAAAAATTAAGGCTAGAGGCACCTGGGTGGCTCAGTCGGTTAAATGTCCAGCTCTTGGTTTCAGTTCAGGTCGTGATCTCTGAGATAGAGCCCAGGGTCTGGCTCCATGCTCAGCTTTGAGTCTGCTAAGGTTTCTCCCTGCCCCTCTCCTATGCTCTCTCTCAAATAAATAAGTAAAATCTAAAATAAATAAATAAATAAATCTTTAGGTACTGAGGTACAATAATCCCCCCTTTATCCCTGATTTTACTTCCTGGGGTCTCATTGCCCGCAGTCAACTGTGGCCCGGGAGGAGGGGACCCTCTTCTGACATAATGTCGGATGGTCACCAGTAGTAATACTACTTCACAGTGGCCACGTCATTCACTCACTTCATCTCATCACATAGACTTTTTAGCATCTCACATCATCACAACAGGGGTGTCTGAGTGGCTCAGTCATTCAGTGTCTGCCTTTGGCTTAGGTTGTGATCCCAGAGTCCTGGAATCCTGGGCTCCCTGCTCCGCGGGGAGTCTGCTTCTCCCTCTCCCACTCCTGCTGCTTTGTTCCCTCTCTCTCTGTGTCTCTGTGAAATAAATAAAATAAATTCTAAAAAAAAAAAAAATGTAAGCCCAGTACAATAAGACATTTTGAAAAAGAGAGATCACATTCACATAACTTTTATTGTGGTATATATATTTTTTTCAAATTGTATATTTTTATAATTGTTCTATTATTAGTTATTACTGTTAATCTCTTACTGTGCCTAATTTATAAACTAAACCTATAAAATAAGTCACAGGCATGTATGTATAGGAAAAAATATAGGATAGGTAGGGTTTGGTACCAACCACAGTTTCAAGCACCCACTGGGGGTCTTGGTGATTATCCCCGGAGGATTAGGGGGCACTACTGTATAAAAGTAAGAATAGAAAGGAATTTTGAGGGAGTGAGATGACTCTGTGAGAAGAGGCTGAGTGTGGCAAGGTCCCTGGTTCCCTGAAGGTAGCTGTTCCAAGTTCACACGGGAATTCCTTTCAGAAGTTGAGAGTGAGGGATGGAGAGAGGGAGGGAAGGAAGGGCAAAGGGAAAAAGGAAGGATCTGGATGGCAGGGGAGGCCCTGGCCAGCACCAGTGTATAGATCTGAAGATGCCGGTCTTGTCTAGTGATGGAACAGGAGGGAAGAAGCCTGCCGTGGCCAGGAAGACCAGGTTACCTCATCCTAAAACCACCACAGTGTCTGAAACATCCAGAGAAGGGGACAGAACCTACATAGGGGGATGTTCCTGGACCCAAGTGAGGGCACATCTATGAGTCAGGCAGTCCAAACACCATACTGGAAGTTCTGCCGAATCAAGGTCAGAGTGTGGAAACCAGGTCAAGGGCAAGTCCTAGGTTTATCCTTCCCTAAGAAGTGAGGGGTGCTGCCCAGCCGAGCCTTTTCCTGTTGCTCACTATACAAAGCCTCCAAAGTTGTCTTCCTGTTTACCAAGTTGGAGTTTTTAAAAAAATCACCACAAAGTCTGTAAGCTAGCCTCTCTCCTCCATCCAAAAGTTGAACAAATCCTCAAGCGTGGTTTGTCCGTGAATTTTAAAAATTGCCTTCTGAGTTTTCACATTGTGTTTAGCATTTTGCATAGTTGAATTTCAAAACAAAGGTCAGAAGCATTCTTTGTAACTTACTGTAGACATTTCAAAAGAACAATCTTTGGCTAATACTAAGAAGTTACAGAAATAGACCATTTGGTCACTGGCTGCTTAAAATGGAAAAGCCAAAGGTTTTCCGGAAGGAAACAAAAGGACGTGAGGAGTCTAGACTCTGACCACTCAGGCGAGTGTGTGTGTGTGTCACTGAGTGTGACTGGAAGTTTTAGGGGGCTTGCTTGGCACGACCTGAATCCGGTAAGCATTTTGGGGTGTGGGTGAGCAGGATCTCTGGTCGCAGGGCTGTTTCTGAATGAAGGCATTTCCCTGTGGGCATATTCGCATGGGAAGAGCGCGTGCGTGGGGCCGCCTGCCTGTGTGGAAACAGTGTGAGTGTGTCATCCCAGGGAGGGTGTGTGTGTCCCTGGGGCTAGCATACTGTGTTACTAGGCAACCCAGTGTGTCCGGGCGTGTCCCCTGCACGCTCCCTCTCCCATTAAAGTCTCTGGGCACAGCCCGCTTGGAGGGTGTCTGGGCTGTGACCACCCCCACGTGATCAGGTCTGTGACAGCCCCCGTGTCTGGCTTCAGTGAATGCATGCACAGAAGCACAAGCAGGGCACGGCCCGGGTTCTCCCTGCTTCCTCTGGGGATGGTGGCTGAAACTGGAAGCTTCCATTTGGCCATGTGTGTGCAGAGCTTTGTGGATCTGAGTGTTGGACTATGGAAGGCTCAAGTAGGACCCTGCTGACAGCTGAACGGGCCCCTCCAGGAGCCGTTGTCCCTCTCTGGGGGCTGACCTTGGGCATCGGGGGAATTTTGCAACGGTGATGGCACCTGACAGACCCTTTTTCGCTGTCCTTGCAGGAATCTTTTTGAACTCAATGTTTGGAACCAGCCCAGAGTCTCTCGGTACCCTGGGCAGTGATCCCTCTAAGCAAAAATGAAATGTCTGCAAAAGTAACAAGGCAGGGCGCCTGGGTGGCTCAGTGGGTTAAAGCCTCTGCCTTCGGCTCAGGTCATGATCTCAGGGTCCTGGGATCGAGGCCCGCATCGGGCTCTCTGCTCAGCGGGGAGCCTGCTTCCTCCTCTCTCTGCCTGCCTCTCTGCCTACTTGTAATCTCTCTCTCTGTGTCAAATAAATAAATAAAATCTTAAAAAAAAAAAAAAAGTAACAAGGCAGACCTAGGAGTGCCTAAAACTGGTCCTGAAAGAAATTTTTCAGAAAGGAAAAAAAAAGGGGGGGGGATTTAAAAATATTTTTGAACAAAGAAAACGACATCTTTGAAATAATCAAAGAACTTTCTAGGTTGATTCCTTTGGAGTTCTGTTCTATTTTGATTCTCAAGAGATCTATTTTAATATTAAGGAGGTGAAAAAAATGGGTTCAGAAAACGAGATGACTTGCTCAAGTCTCCCAGGGAGGCGAAGACAAGAGTCCGGACTAGAACCCGATCCTGAGGGTCCCCCACCCCCACCCCCGCGTTTTCCCAGCCCGTTTCTGTTTCTGTTTCTGTTTACATCTGTGTGTCTCTGGGCGTGTCCCCCTCTGGCCGGTGCCCAAGCAGCTCTAGGTGTGTCCCGTCTCCGAACTGCTCGGCCCGG
This sequence comes from Ailurus styani, assembly GCA_002007465.1. Taxonomy (NCBI): domain Eukaryota; kingdom Metazoa; phylum Chordata; class Mammalia; order Carnivora; family Ailuridae; genus Ailurus; species Ailurus styani. The sequence goes on from LNAC01000115.1 coordinate 2,655,689, forward strand.
TGGCGGGTGTTTCTCCACTGCAGGGAAATTCCAGGGGGCAGAGCCTGCCTCAGCTGCGGTGAGACATTATTTCCTTGGGAGGAAACCAGCTCTAGGCAGCCAGGAAAGAAACAGTTTCCATTCTGAGAGGGAGGAGGGGGGAGGCAGGAGGGAGAAGGGAGGAAGGAGGAGGGGCCAGGGAGGAGGGACCAGGGAGGAGGGACGGAGCCACCCCAGGGCCCACAGGCCCCGGGCTCCCTGAAGCCTCCAGACACAGGTTTAAATTTAGACCTTCTATTCTGGTTCTTGCAGCCCGGCCTCGCCCTGAGGCCATACAGCTGACCAGTTACCCCAGCACAACTGCTCCTCCGGACTGGGTAGGGGGGGACGGCGCAGTAAGCCCTTGTCTTGGAGGGGGCAGGTCCCAACACGTGTCTTCTGGCACCGTGGGATTGGGAGGTACGGAGGAGCGGAAGAGAGATCAAAGCCAGAAACCCACCACCCTGACTCACATTCCGAACCCGCCCCCCTTCGCTCGCCCCACCAACTCCGCCCCCCGAAGGCATCACGGAGAGTCGGCCACGTGTGCACCTGAGATGGGAACTTAGTTCCCATCCGTTCGCTGACCAGTGGAAACCCGGGTGAGGGAAGGGCTGATTTAGGGCCCTGGGCACGTGCAAGAGGAACAGCAGAGAAACATAATTATAATTCTTAGGAAACCACGTCGTTCGGGTCTCCGCTCATACGGCGCTCCCCGGACCGTCCACACCAGCCCCTGCCTCTGCCTCTCACCTGCTTCGTTTCCTTCAGGTGCAGCCAGGGGTCTGATGATGCCATGTGTTCCTCTGTGTCATAGGTTGCTCTCCAGATTGGACGATCCGGGAGAGCCGGGGCTGGGTTTGCTCCCTGCCCTATCCCCAGTGCCCAGGGAAGCTGGTTCTAGAAACCTCACTCTTGCTATGCGCCTGGCACGGTAGTCAGTGCCTTTCAGGACATTCGCCAGTCTTCCCCTCACCACAATCCCGGGAGGGTTTTTACCCCAGGAGGAGAAGGAAGTGCAGAGAAGTTGAGAATCGCGCCCAAGGACTATGATTTGACCCTGGCAGTCTGCGCGCGCGCGCGCGTCTACACACGCCCTTGAACCCCAGAGTGACTGGGCCCTTTCCCCCTCGGCCTTGCGCAGCCTCTGCCAGAGATTCTACCCCTCTGTTCTGTTCTTGCGGAGTTCCCTGGGCCAGCCTCAGGAATGCTGAGCCAAGCCCCTAGCCCCTGCAGCCCACCCAGCTGGCCTGGCCTCTGCACCAGGAGAAGAGGGTCATCCGAACTGAGGAGATCCAGAATCTCCCGCGGTGAGGAGTCGTGCTCCTGAGCTCTCTGGATCTAAAAGCAGAGCCTCCCAAAGAAGTCAGCTGTCATAAATCCCCTCCCCAGCAGCTGTGCCACCAAGGAACATGGACTCTTCACTGGAGAGAAGGGTGCAATGGGATAAGAAATCACATAAAACAAAACAAAACAAAAAAACCCCCCCAAAACAAAGAAATCACATAAACAGATATTGTCACAAAACTACCAGACCTCCTATTTTCCTAAGGGCCCATTTATCTTCCCTAGAAGCTACTTGTTTTCCTGTAAGTGCCCCCTACCCCTCCCTCCCCTTCCCCTCTTAGGATGGTATAAAAGCCCCCAATTCTAACCACCTCCCTGAATCACATTTCTCTATGAACTCGCATGTATGCGAATTAAAAAAAATCAAAAATCTGTCTTTTCTTTTGCAAATCCGTGTTTTGCCAGTTTAATTTGCATGTTCCCAAGAACTGGTTTTCTTCCAGAAAATGCTGAGTTCGATCTGGAAGGAAATACACTGGTGGTGCCGTTTTTCAGATAGTAGGGGATTCGCTCGCCCTGACCATTTGTTGGCAATCAGGATGGATCTGTCCTCGTTTTTCTTCCACCTGGTCACTGTACATCCGAGGACTCTCTAATCTCTGCAACTGAGGGTTTTTTGTTTTTTGTTTTTTTGTTATTTTATTTTATTTTTGACAGAGAGAGAGATAGAGCACAAGCAGACAGAGGGAGAGGGAGAAGCAGGCTCCCTGCTGAGCAAGGAGCCTGATTCAGGGCTCGATCCCAGGACTCTGGGATCATGACCTGAGCCGAATGCAGTTGCTTAACCAATTGAATCACCCAGACACTCCTGCAACTGAGTTTCTTTTGCACAAAGCTAACAGATACTGGAACGGGCTCCCTCGGCCTCATCAACATGCTTCCCACAGGAAGGCCCAGGGGGAAGAGCCACTGCCCCCAAGCTGTGGGTCAGCGGGCCTTAGAGGGCAAAGTGGGTGCTTACTCAGTGGAATCCACCATGGTCTGAAGGACAACTCTTAGTTCTATGGGCCAGAGAGGATCCCTTTTGGCAAGACTGACTCACAGTAATCAAACTCACCAAGCACTGATGTAAAAACCAGAATGCTAGCTTCCTATTTTGTGGAGATGGCGGACGAGATGCTTCCATTGGCAGGTCTGGACAGTCTCTCTCCCATTGTATGAGTCTGGCAGGAAACTGTTTTACACTGAGATTTCTGGGTGGGCCTGGGGTCTATTGGCGTATCTCAGTGGCCCAAAGTTATGAAGGGGTCTGATGTCCATGAGAAGCAGCCCCCTGCCAGACACGTGGTTTGTTAGGAGAAAGCACCTGTTCCGCAGTTCAAAGCTGATTTCAGAGACTGACGTATAAACACCAATAAACTTGGAGCTGCGCTTGGTGCCTGGAGAGGACAGCCCATCTACCCAGCCCCCTACCGCCAGAGAGCTCAAGGGAGCACTCAGGCCCCGGAGCAGCCTTCTGGGGTGTCCCCAGCCAGTCAGTGGCTGCTGGCCTGCCCGATGTATCTGGTGGGAGATGCTGGAGAGAACTGCTTGGCTGCCGGAGATTTCCGTATTAGGAGAGTGAAGTTTATTATAAAGAGCTCCGAGAGGGCCCCTAGGTGGCTCCGTGGGTTAAAGCCTCTGCCTTCGGCTCAGGTCATGATCTCAGGGTCCTGGGATCGAGGCCCGCACCCGGCTCCCTGCTCAGCGGGGAGCCTGCTTCCTCCTCTCTCTCTGCCTGCCTCTCTGCCTACTTGTGATCTCTCTCTCTCTCTCTCTGTGTCAAGTGAATAAATAAAATCTTAAAAAAAAAAAAAGAGCTCCGAGGTCGGCTTGGGAAGACAAGATTAACTTCTGGATGGATAGAGATCTTGGCACCCTAACACCTAGATCTGGGGACACCACAAAGAGTTTTCTGCCCAAAGAGCAACTCACCTCTGACCCCCCGGCCCCAAATTTACCATATAGTCATTTTTGGAGTTAAGGTAGGACAGTCCCCTGAGGCCCCTTTCGAATTGCAAATCCATCTAAAGCGGAAGGAGGAACTCAGGATCCTGAGACTTTTGTAGGTGGGTAAATGAATTTTAGAACTACCCTGAAATTTCTGGCTCTGTCTGAGCCCTCCTGTTTCTATGGAAAGACATTCTTTTTCAACAGACTGCTGGGAAAGGACCAGAGAAATAAAAGGGAAAGAACCAGGAGGAAACTATTTATATGTAGTTAGAAGCAATTTCCAAGACAGTATTGTTCCAGAAAAAAGCCAGGTGCAGACCAGGGGCCTAACATCTTAGGATTTAAATAAGAAAAGGCAGGGTTCCAGCTCACGTTCCTATTGGCCTTAACGTGTGGTGAACACCTTTGGAAGAGAAGCTGATGTTGTTTGAGGCCAGGGGACTGGGAGGGAGAGAAGCTTCTCACCACCTTCTCGTTACGACTTTTGACTATTGGCCCAAGTGCTCAAAGAACAGTTGGTGTTTATGGGGGCGCCTGCGTGGCTCAGCCTGTTAAGCGTCTGCCTTTGACTCAGGTCGTGATCCAGGGGTCCTGGGATCGAGCCCCGCGTTGCGCTCCCTGCTCAGCAGGAGAGCCTGCTTCTCCCTCTCCCTCTGCCTGCCACTCTGCCAACTTGTGCTCTCTCTCTAGCTCTTGGTCAACTAAATAAATAAAACCTTAAAAAAAAAAAAAAAAAGAACAACTGGTGTTTAAAAATTCATTTGGCCTGCTAATAAACAGCAGATGCTCCTGCCTCTAGCTCCCAGACCTGGTTCTGAGCTGGGCGGCTCATCGGCTCCTGGGGCCTCATCGTGGGCCAGGTAGTTCTGCACATGCGAATTGTGGGGACCCAAGGACCCTGGCAAAAATCTGCTTTGTGGGCGCCTGGGTGGCTCAGTCGGTTAGGCCATTGCCTTCAGCTCAGGTCATGATCCCAGCGTCCTGGGATCGAGTCCCCCATGGGGCTCCCTGCTCAGTGGAGAGCTTGCTTCTCCCTCTCCCTCTGCCTGTCGTTCTGCCTACTTGTGATCACTCTCTCTCTGTCAAATACATAAATAAAATCTTTAAAAAATAATCTGCTAAAAAAAATAATCTGCTTTGTGATCTTTTTCCTGCCAATGTTCTTGCTAGGACCTGCACTCCCCACTCCCCCATTCCCCCCCCCCCACTCCCCACCGCTGCCACTGGACACATGCCCCCTGATGCAAATAGCGTGTGTCCCCCTTATAAAGGGCAAGGAATTAACGATTTCTCTAGAATGGTAACATCCAAGGCAGGACCAGGTGAGAATGATTGGAGGAAGCCATCCTCGGCGTATTCCAGACTACAGCAAGACATCTCAATGTCAAGACCCCCTGGCTCCAAGGAAGAACACCTGGGCTCTTTGAACACCTGAGGAGCCCCGTTCACCAGACCACGTCCTCAGTAAAACCCCAGACCTCGAACCTAGACGGGACTGACTCTCTCCTTTCCTTTCTGAGTCTCCCAGACACTCTGCACCTGCACTCTCCCTCTCTCCCCCTGCAGTAAACTCTGCTTTCACCTCCTTCCGGCTCACGTTGGACGTCTATCCTGGCAGCAGCCACAGACCCTTTGGGCTGGTCCTGCGCCACCCCCTCTGGGACCCCTGACCTGGCCTGCGGGCATCGCCACCAGGGTGCCGTGTGGCCCAACCCCAGCAGATGGCAGTGTGTGGCCGGTTGCTGAGGAAGGGTGCCAGCCACCTACGGCACACAGGATTGGGGACCAGATGCCTGGAGAGAGGACTGGCAGGGTGACTCGGAGGGCAGGAGGCATGGTGGGCAGGACGAAGCAGTTGTTCATCTTTTCTGTTCCATAGAACGCTCTGGGGTCTGGTGAGGCCTTTGGACCCTTCCTCGGGGTGAGATTTTTATTTGTTTGTTTTTAAGTAATCTCTACACTCAACATGGGGCTCGAACTCACAGCCCAGAGATCACGAGTCACATGCTCCACCGACTGAGCCAGCCAGGTGCCCCCAGAGTAAGATTTTTATTTTTATTTTTTTAAAAGATTACACTTATTTGACACACAGAGAGAGAGAGAGAGAGCAAGCAAGAGAGGGAACACAAGCAGGGGGAGTGGGAGAGGGAGAAGCAGGCTCCCCACCAAGCAGGGAGCCCGATGCGGGGCTTGATCCCAGGACCCTGGGATCATTACCTGAGTCGAAGACAGACACTTAATGACTGAGCCACCCAGGCGCCCCAGAGTAAGATTTTTAAATGCATAAAATAAAACACCCAGGATCACAAAGGAAGCCAATTACATTGAAACACAGTGCGGTGGTGGGCCTGATGACAGCTAAGAGTTTGAAATCTGGATGAGCGTAGATGAGATTCAATGTCGGCCACAGGCCTGGTGTGATATAAAAAGACCAGCGACTCCCCCTCAGGACAAAGTCCCAGGAACCGCCCGAACTACCAAGCGAGGTGATGTCTACACACACAATTGAAGGAAATGCTAGATTTCAATGAAAGATTAGCAAAAATAGACGTGTACCTTTTTTCTGCCCAAGGGCACGGACGCCCAGAATGTTAATCAGAGGCTAAGAAACTGAGCCGTGAAGGTTTGAAGGGGCACCAAGTGGGGAAGAAAAGATGCATTGCTAGCCCGTGTCCCCAAACCAGTGTGTGCTCCTGCCATTCAAAGTGAGTGACGGAAACGAAAACAAGAACAGAAGTATCAGGGCGCCCGGGGGGCTCCGTGGGTCAAAGCCGCTGCCTTCGGCTCAGGTCATGGTCTCAGCGTCCTGGGATCGAGGCCCGCATCCGGCTCCCTGCTCGGCGGGGAGTCTGCTTCCTCCTCTCCCTCTGCCTGCCTCTCTGCCTACTTGTGATCTGATCTCTCTCTCAAATAAATAAATAAAATCTTAAAAAAAAAAAAAAAGAACAAAAGTATCAGAGACCCAAAAGGCATAGCAGGGGCAGGCGAGAGCCAAGGGGGGTTTGGGGACTGGTCTGGCTTCTGCCGGGGCACGTTGTCCCAGCTGGAAGCAGGTGTGACTTTGACGGGAGTGGATGTTTCCCACCCAACACCTCCAGGCCTCTGGTGACGGATGAAAATCGGGGCCTCGCTGGGAAGACCGGTTAGGGCTCCTCTCCCTCTTATTTCTCCATCAGCCCTCAAACGCCTCCCCAGTTCACTCCTGGGGAGACCGTGCCTGAGTTCCCCCAAGGAGCCTCCTCCCTTCAGAAAGTACTTCACTTCACCTTGATAATGGCCAACAGGGAGTAAGTCCAGGGTAGCCCTTCCCTCTGCTAATGCTTCAATCCTAACAGATACCCTGAGTCTTATTAGAAAGAGAACACAGGGACGCCTGGTTGGCTCAGTCGGTTGGCCGTCCGACTCTGACTTTTTTTTTTTTATTAAATATTTTATTTATTTATACGACAGAGAGATCACAAGTAGGCAGAGAGGCAGGCAGAGAGAGAGGAAGTAGCAGACTCCCTGCTGAGCAGAGAGCCCGATGTGGGGCTCGATCCCAGGACCCTGAGATCATGACTTGAGCCGATGGCAGACGCTTCAACCCACTGAGCCACCCAGGCGCCCATGACTCTGACTCTTGATTTCAGCTCAGGTCATGATCTCAGGGTCTTGAGATCAAGCCCCACGTCGGGCTCCGTGCTAAGCATGGAGCGGGCTTAGGATTCTCTCTCCCCTCCACACTGCTTGTGCTTGCTCTTTCTCACACTTTCTCTCAAATAAATAAATAAAATCTTAAAAAAAAAAAAAAGGCATCTGCTCTTCCCACTGAGCCGGCCAGCCGCCCCCCCCACCCCCCCGCCACCACCAGGGAATTTCTTAAAGCAGTGATGAAGTCTGTCACATGGGCTGTCTGCATCCCCCCCAAAGGAACAGGAGGTAATCCTCGAAATAAGACTCCCCCCACCCCTCACCCCCGCTCCTCCTCGAAGGGAAGGTGACCTTGCCTGATGCAAATTTTTCTTCTCTTTTGCTAATAACTTCCTTGCCCCACCCTCCTTCCAATAAATCCTTCCGTTTTGTACAACTCTTGGAGGTACCCCTCTCACATGGGTGGATGGGACACTGCCCAGTTCATAAGTTGCAGAGTAAAGCCAATTAGATCTTCAAATTTATTCAGTTGGGTTTTTGTTCTTCAGCAGTCTGAACCTTGGAAAACAGGGCAGCCAGAGGCTCTGTTTACCAATAGCCTCATTTTATGTCTCTGGGCTTGGCATAATCCTTTTCAGTTTGCTTATTTGGCTTGTTTTTTCACTTTGTGTTTAAAAAAATTTAAACAGGGGCTCTTGGGTGGCTCAGTCGTTGGGTGGCTGCCTTGGCTCAGGTCACGATCCTGGGGTCCTGGGATTGAGCCCTATGTCTGGCTCCTTGCTCAGTGGGGAAACTGTTTCTCCCCTGCCTAAAGCTCCCTCTGCTTGTGCTCTCTCTCTCCCTCTGTGTCAAGTAAATAAATAAAATCTTTATTTAAAAAAAAAAAAAGAACATCTTCGGGGGGGCACCCGGGTGGCTCATTTAGTTGAGGGCCCGACTCTTGATTTTGGCTCAGGTCATGATCTCACGGGCGGTGAGATCCAGCTCTACGTCCAGCTCAGAGCTGAGCATGGAACCTGCTTGGAATTCTCTCTGTCCCTTTGCCTTCCCCTGCCTCGTGTTCTCTCTCTCTCTCAAAAAAAAAAAACAGAGCAAAACAAACAAACAAAAAACTTTGAATCAATTGATAAAGTTGAAATACAAATGGAGCAAATACAAATATTATGTCAAAGTTATATTTAGTGAAGTTGATAAAAATTATGGTTACATAAGATAGCTTTGCTATTCTTAGGAAATAAATATGAGTAAGGGACTAAAGTGTATGCAACTTGCTTTCAAATGTTTCAGGAAAAAGTATGTACAGGCAGGCCTGGGTGACTCAGTTGGCTGAGTGACCAACTCTTGGTTTGGGCTCAGGTTGTGATCTCGGGGTTGTGGGATGGAGCTCCGAGTCGGGGTCCCGTGCGTGCTCAGCAGGAAGTCGGTCTGCTTGAGGTTCTCCCTCTCCTCCTGCCCATTCCCCAGCTCCAGGGTACACACACTCTCTTCCTCTAAAATAAAAAATATATACACGTATGTATATGTGAACAGGTATATGTATGTGTACAAGTGTGTATACGTATATATATAGAGAGAGAGGTTAAAAAACGTAAACAGGGAAAATGTTGAAATGGGGGACTCTGAATAAAAGATAAAGGACTACCCTTGTATTATTTGTATTCTTGCAACTTTTCTGTAAACTTGGAATTTTTTCCAGAAAAAACTTACCGAAAACATATATTAGCAAACCAAAGAAGAACTCTAATATGGATGATACATCATTTGGCCACCCTACCTAAGATTCATCTAAAATGTAAAATGGCCAATGTCAGGGGCGCCTGGGTGGCTCAGTCAGTGAAGCGTCTTCCTTCGGCTCAGGTCATGATCCCAGGGGGCCTGGGATCCAATGAGTCCCACATAGGGCTCCTTGCTCAGCGGGGAATCTGCTTCTCCCTTTCCCTCTGCCCCTCCCCTCCATGCTTGTGCTCTCTGGCTCTACTCTCTCTCAAAAAAGAAGGAGGAGGAGGAGAAGGAGGAAAGAAGGAAGGAAGGAAGAAAGAAAGGAAGAAAGAAATGGCCAATGTGGGTTTGAACCAGAGGTGGGTCCTGGGATTCCGGGGCTTAAAGAGTTGCAGCCTCAAAATTTAGTGTTTCTTCTGTGCTGACAGGCATTTGCCTCTGTATGAAAGGCTACAGAGAATACTCATCAAATCAGCCTCTATTATTGTGCTACAATGACAGAGCCCTGGAGAAGGGGCGGCAGGGGCAGAGACGACTGGATGTGGCCCCCGCCACAGGAGGCCGCTGGTCACTGGGGGCCATCCTGCTGCGATGGGACTCTGCTGCCCCAGGTCCAGCCTGGCCAGTAGGCCCAGGCCCCCGAGTGCTAGAGGCCAGGACACAGGAACCAGGGTGTAGGTGCCGGGCTGCAGCAATGGCCTACCGGGGGTGTCCCTCCTCATCGCTGACAGGACACAAGAACCGACCACCCACAGCCCTCACTGCCACCTTGGCTTTCCCTAAAGGGGTCTAGGGCGTATGAGTATCCTGAAGTCCAAGAAAAGATCTGGGAGATTTCTACTCCATCACTCCTTTTCCTTTTTTTAAGATTTCATTTATTTATTTATTTGTCAGAGAGAGAGAGAACGAGAGCTCACAAGCAGGGGGAGCAGCAGGCAGGGGGAGAAGCAGGCTCCCTGCTGAGCAAGGAGCTGGATGCGGACTCGATCCTAGGACCCTGGGATCATGACCTGAGCCAAAGGGAGATGCCTAACCGACTGAGCCACCCAGGCAGCCCCGCTTTTTCCTTATCTCACTCTGTGTAGGGATTTAAATACTGAGGCGCCTGTGATCAGCTTACTGGATGACCTTGGACAAGCATCTCCACCTCTCTGTATCTGTTTCCTCCTCTGTAAAATGGGGATAATAACAGTACTTCATGGGGTGGCTCTGAGGATTAATGAGTTACACATACAGAAATTTTTGTTAATTAATTTACTTATTTGAGAGGGAGAGCCCGCTATGCGAAGGCACAGGGAGGGGGTAGAGGGAGACAGAAACTGAAGCAGATTCTGTGCTGAGCACAGAACCCAACTTGGGGCTTGATCCCAAGACCAGAGATCACCACTGGAGCCGGAACCAAGAGTCAGATGCTTAACCAACTATGCCACCCAAACCTGCTCACTTTCCAAAGAGCGAGCTATCTTCCATTCAGTATCATTATGTCTTAGCCTGTCTGCATTTGTTACTGGTCATATTCTGTACATGTAATAAATTTTTATACTTTTAAAAAAATATTTTATTTATTTATTTGACACAGAGAGAGAGAGAGAGAGTACAAGTAGGCAGAGCGGCAGGCAAAGGGAGGGGAAAAGGAGGCTCTCCGCTGAGCAGGGAGCCCGATGCGGGACTTAACCGACTGAGCCACCCAGGCGCCCCATAAATTTTTATACTCTTAAAAAAAAAAAAAGAAGGAAGTGCAAAAGGCTGAAAAAGAGATTAAGGTGGAAAGATTACAGGAATGGTGTGTGTGGTGTTTTTAAATGCAAAGAACTAGATTTGCAAGGATACAGAGCAAACTGCTAACTGAACTTTGGGGGGCTAGCAGGAACAGGGAGAGATGAGACACAGGCTTCTGCATTTTATTTGCAGAGGTGACAGCATTTTAAAAAAAAATTCAACAACAAGGATGGACTACCATTAGACTTTTAAAAAAATTATCAAGTAAAGGGGCACCTGGGTGGCTCAGTTGGTTAAGAGACTGCCTTCGGCTCAGGTCATGATCCCGGAGTCCCGGGACTGAGTCCCACATCAGGCTCCCAGCTCCACAGGGAAGTCTGCTTCTCCCTCTGACCTTCTCCCCTCTCATGCTCTCTCTCACTCTCTCTCTTTCAAATAAATAAATAAAATCTTTTAAAAAAATTATCAAGTAAGAAAAAGTCTTTTTCAAATACTAGTCAGTCCACTGTACATGGGCTGAAAATGTTACAATTAACACAGGAAAAGTTTTTCTTAAACTTTAGCTGGAGGGATTGGAATTTCCAACAGGGCAACAGCAGGGGGCATATTCTCAGCAGGGTCCTCAGTTAAGAAGAGTCCCTTTGCCGGCCTGGGTGGGTCAAAGTTAAGCAGCTGCCTTTGGCTCAGGTCCGAGGATCCTGAGATCGAGCCCCACAACAGGCTTCCTGCTCAGCGGAGTGCCTGCTTCTCCCTCTCCCTCTGCCTGCCGCTCACCCAGCTTGTACTCTCTCTATCTCTCTGTCAAATAAATCAATAAATAAAATCTTAAAAAAAAAAAAAGATTCCCCTTGCCACGCCCACAGCCGCCCCCCCCCCAATAGCGAAAGAGGTGTTGCCTAGCTGGTGAACTGCCTGTGAATGGAGGTGATGCTGGATTATCCGGAGAATCCTTCTCCAGGATCTTGCCAAAGGAATCTATGCATTTTCTAGTAAGGGCTGGACCAACCGCTTGTCAACCCAGAACTGCTGAAATTCCAAATTTGGGGTCACCTTCCCTCCAACAGGCCACACTTTCAGTGTGTTAGAGCAATAGCTCTGGGTTGGGGCCCAGGACTCTGCATTTCTAACCAGCTCCCTGGCCCACAGCCTCACTTGAGCAGGGAGGGTCTGGAGTACTTGACCTAGAGGCCCTCTACCCTCCTGAACATGCTCCTTTAGGTCCACAGCCTGTCCATGTCCATTCAAGTCTGTTTGCCAGATGATCCCTGGCACCGTATGAACTCAACCACTGTGTCCCTTACTCGTGGTGAACACTGGTGTCACTGTGTTGGGGACAACGTCATCACGGTACTAGTGTCAGCTCCCCAGAGTGAGACTTCTCATCCCACACCAAGCCCCACAGAGGGGCCAGGTGGGTAACGGGGGTGGAGCACAGCCCTCCCTCCCCACACTCAACTTCCACAAAGTGTCCTCGCTGCCTAGGCAAGCATACATTTCTCAACCTGCCCATGAAACCAGTTTCCCCAGATCCTTGCAAGATGGTTCCTACCTATTAGGTGTGCCGCCCCCATCCAGTTGTGGAATAAAAACCATCTGTCAAGAATTGAAAAATGGGAATAAATGTTGTTGAATGTACATGAGGAATCATATTCTTCTACTTTGTTGTATGTTGAAAAGTCATTATAATTTCTTTAAAATTTAGTGCCTGGGTAGTCGGTCAGGGATCCAACCCCTGGTTTTGGCTGGGGTTGTGATCTCAGAGTCGTGAGATCTAGTGCCCCCACCCCACCCCGGGGTCAGGCTCCAAGCTCAGCTCAGAATCTGCTTAAGACTCTCTCTCCCTCTCCCTCTGCCCACACACTTGCACCCCCACACTCGCACACACTCTAATTAATTAGTTAATCAATTATAAAGCAGTTTCTTCTCTGGGGTGCCTGGCTGGCTCAACCAGCAGAGCACGCAACTTCATCTCAGGGTTGTAAGATCAAGCCCCACACTGGGTGGAGCAATTACTTAAAAGAATAAAATGAGTCTTAAAAAATAAATAAATAAAGCAGTTTATTCTCAAGCTGGATGACCTTAGAAGTACGTATATAGGAAAAAGTCCTTTTTTTAAAAAATTATTTATTTATTTATTTCACAGAGGGAGAGAGATCACAAGGAGGCAGAGAAGCAGGCAGAGAGAGAGGGGAAGCAGGCTGCCTGCTGAGCAGAGAGCCCGATGCGGGCCTCGATCGCAGGACCCTGAGATCATGACCTGAGCTGAAAGCAGAGGCTTTAACCCACTGAGCCACCCAGGCGTCCGGAAAAAGTCCTTTAGTTCATTAGCACTAACAACAAATTTGAAAGTCTGCACAACTACAAAATCCTAAATGCCTGTGTGAGAGCGGAAAAATTTTCCTTCTACCCTTCTAAGTTCTTTGGCTAGTCTAATAATTAAATTGACATGAGGCAGACAAACAGAAAAAAAAATTGTTTTTAATTTTGTAGGTACAGAAGCCCCATAAAAATATGAGACCCAAAGGCAGTCAGTCAATTGAGGCTCACATGCCATCCTGAGCTGAGGAAAGAGATGGGGCCCGGGCTTCAAAGGGAAGGAGGGCAATTTGCAGGAAGATGAGAAGAGCAGATGTTTCCTAGGCAGATGTTGGCCCTGCCATGTGGGTAAGTCTTTCAGATATTAAAAAAAAATTATCTTTGGTAATAACTCTTTCTGGGCCATGCTCCCCATTTAAGTTTCTTTCAGGCAATTTCTTTTAGCTACCATCAGTAGAAGTTTTTCTTGAGTCTGCAGAGACTTGATTGCCTTCAGGTTAAAATAATCTACATGCCAAAGTGGCATATTCTGTTCCCTTCAGTCCCATCTTTAAACTTTCCCAAGAAACTTCACAGTTCGTTAGCTGAGTTGGTAAATCGCCCCATCTCACTGATTGAGTCTCTTAGTCCAGAGAATAGGCCAGTTCGATTAAATAGTTGTGTTTCATTGTAGGAGGTAGAAATGCAGGTAGACTCCCAAAGTTAGGTCTGTGGTGCAAGCAATCAGATATTTAATAAGAGGCATTTCTTGGGCGCCTGGGTGGCTCAGTGGGTTAAAGTCTCTGCCTTGGGCTCAGGTCATGATCTCAGGGTCATGGGATTGAGCCCCACATCAGGCTCTCTGCTCAGTGGGGAGCTTGCTTCCCCCTCTCTCTCTGCCTGTCTGCCTACTTGTAATCTCTCTCTGTCAAAATAAATAAATAAAATCTTAAAAAAAAAAAGAGAGGCATTTCTATGGAAACAAAAGGAAAACAACAGCTAACGACTGGAGAAGACTAGACTCCCAGTTTCTGAATTTTGAAGGCAGCCAGTCAAGAAGATTTCTAGATATCCAGAAATATCTAGAGATTTATAGATATCTGGCTCCAAACCTCTTCAGATGGAGTGAGAAAGGGCAGTGGCAACCTGACAGATTTTTCTCGTTGGCAGTTCAAATATCTCTGGTGATCTTTCTGAGTGGCACGGAGGCATTAAGATTGTCCGTACATGAGCTCTTGTGATTTCTCTGAAGTTTATATCAAGTTGTCCAGCTTTAGCTAGTTTGCATGGCTTTGGGGAAAGAGCAAGTTTTAGTTCTCAGTGATTCCAAGTCAGAAGAGTCAAAAAAATAGAAGCCTATGTAGGGCGCTTGGCTGGCTCAGTTGGTAGAGAGTGAGACTCTTGATCCTGGGGCTGAGGGTTAGAGCTCCCTGTTGGGTATAGAGATTACTTAAAAATAAAATCTTAAAAAAAAAAAAAAAGTAGGGGCGCCTGGGTGGCTCAGTGGGTTAAAGCCTCTGCCTTCGGCTTAGGTCATGATCTCGGAGTCCTGGGATCGAGTCCCGCATCGGGCTCTCTGCTCAGCAGGGAGCCTGCTTCCTCCTCTCTCTCTCTGCCTGCCTCTCTGCCTACTTGTGATCTCTCTCTCTGTGTCAAATAAATAAATAAAATCTAAAGAAAAAAAAGAAAAGAAGTAGAAAAATGATTCCTCAATTCCTCATGTACATTAACTGTCAGAAAATTGGAAATGGGGCGCCTGGGTGGCTCAGTGGGTTAAAGCCTCTGCTTTCAGCTCAGGTCATGATCTCAGCGTCCTGGGATCGAGGCCCACATCGGGCTCTCTGCTCAGCAGGGAGCCTGCTTCCCCCTCTCCCTGCCTCTCTGCCTACTTGTAATCTCTTTCTCTGTGTCAAATAAATAAATAAAATCTTAAAAAAAAAAAAAAAAAGAAAAAAAAAGAAAATTGGAAATGTTAGTTTGAACAGCTGTAGCCAAATATTAGAGGAAACTAGAATTCAGGACCCAGGCCAGTTTACAGGTAGAAACAAAACCTGAAAGACAATTAGTAGGACTAGAATCTGATATCCAAAAAAGTGTACTATAGGTTCCATTGAAACATAATTTTCTTTCTAGTCACCCCATTTCTACCAAAGATAACCACAGTAAGACTAATTTGTTTGCAAATTAGGTCTAGTTTGAAAAACTTGGCCTGATGATTTACAGCAAGAATAATGATTAACCATACAGGTTCTTTCAAGTCACTTTCCTGGAACTTTTCCTTTCTTTTTTTCTTTTCTTTTTTTAAAAGATTTTATGTATTTATTTGAGACAGAGCACAAGCAGGGGGTGGGGCAGAGGGAGAGGGAGAAGCAGACTCCTTGCTGAGCAGGGAGCCTGATGTGGGGCTCAATCCCAGGACCCTGGGATCATGATATGAGCCGAAGGCAAATGTTTAATGACTGAGCCTCCCAGGGGCCCCAGCTGGGAAATTTTCATAAGGAATCTCATACTTGGGGCGCCTGGGTGGCTCAATGGGTTGAGCCTCTTCCTTTGGCTCAGGTCATGATCTCAGGGTCATGGGATTGAGCCCCACATCAGGCTCTCTGCTCAGTGGGGAGCTTGCTTCCCCCTCTCCCTGTCTCTCTGCCTACTTGTGATCTCTCTCTCTCTCTCTCTCTCTCTCTCTCTGTGTCAAATAAATAAATAAAGTCTAAATAAATAAATAAATAAAGCAATCTCATACTGGACTTTTATAAGAAGCCACCACCTGACTTTGGCTGCAATATGTATAGATTTGAGCAAATTTTTCCTTTCCTGGGGTCCCCAAAGAATCCTAAGGTTCCTGAGCCTGCCAGAAACCTTCTTTACTTAGCTGGTAAAATTGCTGGAAACCCTGTAAGCAGGGTACCAGGCCATTTTTCCAAGGGCCTTTATTGGCTCTATAAAGTCAACATTAGTTCCTTAAAGCCGTTTGATCATATCTGAATCGATGTATTTTATTCTCAAATATGACATTCAAGTGAAAGCCTTGGTAATATAATGAATGTTTCCAATCATACCTGTTAAAAGGAGAACAGATTCTTACTGAACTTAAGCAAATAGATATACTGTTAAAAAGAATACTTGCTAAGTTTCCCAATTCTCGAGCGATCAGGCAGCGAGAAAAAGTCAATGTTTCATCTTTGTTTACACAGCTATACTTTACCAAATTGCTATCAGTTATAGTCAGCTTAAGAAAAAGGAGAGGGCGCCTGGGTGGCTCAGTGGGTTGAGGCCGCTGCCTTCGGCTCAGGTCATGATCCCAGGGTCCTGGGATCGAGGCCCACATCGGGCTCTCTGCTCAGCAGGGAGCCTGCTTCCTCCTCTCTCCTCTCTCTCTGCCTGCCTCTCAGCCTACTTGTAATCTCTCTCTCTGTGTCAAATGGATAAATAAAATCTTAAAAAAAAAAAAAAAAAAGAAAAAAAAAGAAAAAGGAGAAAAAAGTTTCCTTAAATCTGGAGAAAACAAAACATTAAAGAGTCAGCAATATGTCAAAGAAAAAGTCATAAAAAATCATCCCCCCTCCTCCTCAGTTCATTCAGTCTCATGCTAGCTGTTCTGCTTGAATTCAGTTTTTCCATTAGTTCTAGAAATTCTTAGCCACTTCAGTCCTATGATCTTAAAGTTAGCAGAAACCTATCTTTGTCAAAGTTCTTTCCATGAATTTCCTTCAAGATGAAGCACTTTTGCAAGAGCATCAGAGTTAAAACAGTAACTCTCTGTAAATGACAAGGTGTATAAATGACCATTGTTAAAGATCCAAGGAGAGGGGCGCCTGTGTGGCTCAATCAGTTAAGCATCTGTCTTTGACTCAGCTCAGGATCCCAGGGTCCTGGGGTCAAGCCCCCCATTGGGCTTCCTGCTCAGTGGGGAGTCTGCTCGTCCTTCTCCCTCTGCCCTTCCCCCTGCTCACGCCCACGCTCCCTTGACAAGATGCCTCTTCATGTCTCATACCTCTTCTTACAAAAACACATCTTTCCTTGCATACAGAGTTCTTTCTCTTACTATTTCTCATAGCTTTTTTTTTTCAAGATTTTTTGATGTTTAGATAATATCTACACCCAATGCAGGGCTTGAACTCATGACCCCAAGGTCAAGGGTCTCACGCACCACCAACTGCACCAGTCAAACACCCCTATTTCTCATAGTTTTAATGTCATTTATCAGAATTGTTTACCCTTAGAAACCTGAATTTCCAGTGAAAACTAAGATGTAAATTGTGATACTAGTGTTCTTTAGACTGGCAAATTTATAAATACATTTCATAATTTCTGGAAGTATACACTTTGTTTTTATAGTACAATTTTACAATGTAGTACAAAACACATCCAAATATCTTTTAGTTTCTCTGTAATAAGAAGCAAAATGTAGGGCGTCTGGGTGGCTCAGTGGGTTAGGGCCTCTGCCTTCAGCTCAGGTCATGATCTCAGGGTCCTGGGATCGAGGCCCGCATCGGGCTCCCTGCTCAGCGGAGAGCCTGCTTCTCCCTCTCTCTCTGCCTGCCTCTCTGCCTACTTCTGATCTCTCTCTCTGTGTCAAATAAATAAATAAAATATTAAAAAAAAAAGAAGCAAAATGTAGATAAACCAATGTTCAGTAATTAATGATTCAAGATTCTATCTTACTTGGAAATGATCTAGATATTCAATGAATTTCCATCACTTAGTAAAACTCTAATGGTGGAAGTTATCAAATGATTTTGGAAGGTTTGGGTTTTTTTCTTTTTTTAAGATTTATTTATTTGAGAGAGAGAGAGAGCACAAGCAGGAGGGGCAGAGGGTGAGGGAGAGAGACTCTCAGGCAGACTCTGCACTGAGCCCAATGGAAGGCTCAACCTCACGACCTGAGCTGAAGCCAAGTGTTGGATGCTTAGCCAATTATGCCACGCAGGTGCCCCTGATTTGGGAAGGTATTTTTAAGTGTATACACCATAAAACATAATGATAGCTGGAAAATTCACCTAAAAGTTCTTATTCTGGGGCGCCTGGGTGGCTCAGTTGTTAAGCGTCTGCCTTCGGCTCAGGTCATGATCCGAGGGTCCTGGGAGTGAGCCCCACATTGGGCTCCTTGCTCAGCCAGGAGTCTGCTTCTCTCTCTCCCACTCCCGCTGCTTGTGTTCCCTCTCTCACTGTCTCTCTGTCAAATAAATAAATAAAATCTTTTAAAAAAAATTTAAAAAATTAAAGTTCTTATTCCAATTACATCTATCTAAGTCACTGGTTCCCAACAATCATACACCCACAAGAACTGTATGAGACGTTCGATGGAGTCAGCCATCACCCCAAGCTGTTTTTCTTGCTGACAAATTTTGTAACAGAGAGAACACGAATTTTTTTGACTAGTAAACCCAGGTAGAATAAAAGTTATATGTCTGCATTATATTTAATACTGATATTCTGAAGACATGTCTGTTTTTTTTAAAGATTTACTTAGGGTGCCTGGGTGGCTCAGGTCATGATCCCAGGGTCCTGGGATCGAGCCCCACATCGGGCTCCCTGCTTGGCTGGAAGTCTACTTTTCCCCCTGCCTGTTGCTCCCCCTGCTTTGTGCTCTCTTGCTTTCTCTCTCTGACAAATAATCTTTTTAAAATCTTTAAAAAAAGAACTTAAAAAATAAAAACCTTAAAAAAAAAAGCTCTCTCTAAAATTTGCATTTCAAAAAGCTGCTGATCAGGTCCTAGAGAAGATGGGGTAGAAAATCTGTACCACAAAGGCATAAAGTATCCAAGTTTTCTCTAAGAAGTTCGGAATCTTTTCCCTCTTACTAGAGCTCTAGAGAAGTTATTATTTAAATTTTCCTTTATTTTTTTTAAAGATTTTCTTTATTTGAGAGAGAGGGAGTAAGAACATGAGAGAGAAGAGAAAAAGAGATCAGCCGGGAGGGGTAGAGGGAGAAGCAGACCTTCCTGATGAGAAGGGAGCCCAATACAGGACTTGATCCCAGGACTCCAGGATCATGACCTGAACTGAAGGCACACACTTAACTGACTGAGCCACCCAGGCACCCAGTTTTCGTCCTTTTTCTTTCTTTCTTTCTTTTTCTTTCTTTCTCTCTCTCTCTTTCCTTTCTTTCTTTCTCTTTCTTTTTTTTTAAAGATTTTATCTATTTATTTGACACAGAGAGAGAGTGCACAAGTAGGCAGAGAGGCAGGCAGAGGGAAAGGGGGAAGCAGGCTCCCTGCTGAGCAGAAAGCCTGATGTGGGACTCGATCCCAGGACCCTGAGATCATGACCTGAGCCGAAGGCAGAGGCCCAACCCATGAGCCACCCAGGCACCCCTCCTCCTTTTTCTTAAGTGTAGGACAATTCTGTTTCCAATATCCCCATCTTTCACAATATCTGCAAGCATGTTGAGATGGATAGGAGAGCTTTGGGGGATGGTGAAGGTAGGTGGACTTTGAATTGTTTCTAGAGCTGTATTTCTGGTTTTACAAAGATTTGTAAGAATAGGACAGTTGCTTTTTTTTTTTATAAGACTTTTATTTATTTATTTGAGAGAGAGCAAGTGTGCACACTCAGGCACACAGTGGAGGGAAGGGCAAAGGGAGAGGAGAAGCAGACCCCCCACTGAGCCGGGAGTCTGATGCAATGCAGAGCTTGATTGCAGGACCCTGGAATCATGACCAGAGCCAAAGGAGACACTTAACCCACTGAGCCACAAAGGCGCCCCAGGACAGTTGCTTTTTTTTAAGATTTCATTTATTTATGACAGAGAGACACGGCGAGAGAGGCAACACAAGCACGGGGGAGCTGGAGAGGGAGAAGCAGGCTCCTCGTTGAGCAGGCAGCCCGATATGGGGCTTGATCCCAGGGCCCTGGAATCACCACCTGAGCCGAAGGCTGATGAAGGCTCACGCTTAACAACTGAGTCACCCAGGCGCCCAGGACAGTTGCTTTTAATTTCTCAAAGAACTGGGTTGAAGCCTAAATGATATTGAGGTCCTGATCTGCCCTCCCAACTACATTATCTTAAATTTGCTTCTTTTTATCAGTGAGATGTCCAACTAAGATGGAAATCAAAAGATTTCTATGTTCTAGAGCTTCAGGGTTTAACGCAATGTGCCTTTGTAAAGTTTGTATAAAGTACTTTAATAAAGGCTTTCTTTCTGAGTGCACGGTTCAACCTTGTACCAATTTACCTTAGGGGGAAAAACCTTTACTGTTGCTTCTATCAGTCTCTGAGTAGCATTTTTAGGATCACCTAGGAGAAATTCTGGTCATCTGTTTACTCCGTGAGGGGGGTTATCCTTGGGGAGCCATCTGTTAACTACAGTATTATTACAGGTGGAAACAACACCCCTTAGCAGCTAATCGAGGTCCTTTTGAGTGGGGTTGCAAATGGCCGGTGATCTTTCTAACTCTTCTCTATATTTGGTAGAATATTCTGGAAGTGGAGGCAAAAGGATTTTATCACCTAAAAGTTCTGCTATCGGCGCCTGGGTGGCTCAGTGGGTTAAGCCTCTGCCTTCGGCTTAGGTCATGATCTCAGGATCCTGGGATCAAGTCCCACATCAGGCTTTCTGCTCAGCAGGGAGCCTGCTTCCTCCTCTCTCTGTCTCTGCCTGCCTCTCTGCCTACTTGTGATCTCTCTCTCTGTCAAATAAATAAATACAATCTTTAAATAAATAAAAGTTCTGCTATGTGTCTCTGTTTGCATGAATTCTTTGTGGTCAGGATCCAGGATATTCCCACAAAAGACATTGCATAGGAGGACTTGAGGCTGGCAGAGCCTGATTACAGAGCCCTGGAGAGTAGGAGGAATTATAAGAAACACCCAAGTGAGCCCTGCTACCTGCACCCTCCCCCACCAGTTCTGCAAAATTCCCTTCCTGGTCCTCAGCATTTACACAGGTAACCAGTACCCTGGGCTTGGAGATCAAGTCAGAACACTCTCTGTAAATCTCAAAGGAAAAGGGAAGCAAAAATGGGCAGGTGCGGCAGGATTTTGAGAAGGGGAATTTACCTTGAATTTGGACTTTAATTTTTGTTCTAAGTCTATTTTCTATTCTTTCATCTTGCTAAGGCAGTCCCTGAGGCTAGCCGTTATATTCCTTTGTGTCCCGTTTTAGTTGTTTTTTCCATAAGAAAAAAAAAAGGTTTTTTCCATAGGTACCAATAAGACAACTGTTAGATGAGAGCTCTCTAAAATATTCTCTTTCGAATACAGCCAATTCAGAGGATGTGTTATCTGGCCACTGACAAATAGGGATCTTATATTAATCTCAATAGCGACTCAAACCGATTAAATCTTTTTATGGTTTAACCATGGAGGCAAGAAGTATTCCAAAAGAGGGTGCAGAGGATGCAGTCCTCGGAAGATTCAGGAACAATTAGCCTAAGAAAACAAAGCCCTTCAATGTCACGGACAGTAAGAATGGCGGCTCTGGTGAGAACGTGAGACACCTCCAGTCACACAGACCTGCCATCTGTGACACCAGGCAGGTGCTACTGGTATGGGTCTCTTCCATCACCATCACCAACAAGGGCCCCTTATGGACCGGAACCCCTTAAGACAAACTCCCCTGAGAGTTGGCTCAGTCAGACAAAGGCAGCGCTGCTTTTTGGATCTGGAACCTACTGGGCTGTATGCCAATACATGCTGGTACATGCCTCTCCCAGTGAGAATATTCTCCCTGGTCACAAAGCCAAGCTCTCAAGACATGGAACGGGACGAAGGGAAAAGGCTCATATGGGCTTTGATTCTCCTTCTCATGACAAAGGACACAAAAGACAGAGACCATAGGAAACAATGACTAGCTCCGTAGACACAGGAGTACTCATATCAAATCTTTACCAGAGTCACCATACTCAAGGGACTACTTCACACAAACCTTTTCTCCTGCTAATCTGAATTCAGAAAAAGGAAAGAGGATACTCACCGTGTTCGCTTCCACTGGATTCTACAGGTGGAGATCCAGGAGACTGATCTGGTAAGAATTCTTACCTTCTGCGGCTCTCTCAGCTGCGGCCACCCTGGAGGAAGCCGTGTCCAGCCGGCGAAGGTCCCCTTTCAGGTCACCAAACTGTCAGGGGGTGTGGGGGAAGAATTTTCCTTCTTTCTTTCTAGGTTCTTTGGCTGCTCTACTACTTCGACATAAAACAGTTTAATAGGAGAAAATGAAATTTTATTTTGTACGTACAGGGGTCCCCATAAAAATATGAGACCCAAAGGCAGTCAGGCAATTGAGGCTCACATGCCATCCTGAGCTGAGGAAAGAGATGGGGCCCGGGCTTCAAAGGGGAGAAGGGCAATTTGCAGGAAGACGAGAAGAGCAGATGTTTCCTAGGCAGATGTTGGCCCTGCCATGTGGGTAAGTCTTTCAGATAAAAAAAAAAAATCTCTGGTAATAACTCTCTTTCTGGACCAGGCTCCCCATCTAAATTCTTTTAGACAATTAAGGGAGAGGTAAACAATTTTCTTGAGTCTGCAGAGGCTTGATTGCCTTCAGGTCAAAATAATCTACATGCCAAAGTGGCACATTTTGGGGTGGCATATTCTGTTCCCCTTCACCTAAAAAAGGTATAGAAACTGCTATCTTCAATTCATTTCCTCTTATAGTCAGACCTGGTTGTAATTCCAAGTTTCATAAAGTACCCATGTAGCCATTTGGAAGATTCTGGAACAAAGGGCAGTGTGCTAATCAGTGGGGAGTTCTGTATCTGCCAGCCTATTTTTCTTCCTGATAACAACTGGACTTTTACACCAGGATCCTTTCTAAGCCATTTCAACGTATAAATTCATTTAATTCACCAACCCTATGAGAGTTACTACTATTATTCCCATTTGTGAGAGGAAAATGAGGTACAAAGAAAGTGATTTGACCAGTCACACAGTCAGTGAGGGGAGAGCCCAGGCGGTTGAAATGCCATACAAAGCATAGTACTTCTCACACTGAGGCCAGACCTCAAGACACTCACTCCCATCGAAGATATACACACCTTCCTCTCAGGAGTCTTGTGACTTAAAGCTACATAAGGAATATTATTCAGCCATGAAAAGGAATGGGGGTACAGATACATGCTACAACCTTAGTGAACTTAAATTATGCTAAATGAAAGGAGCCAGACACAATGAGCACACACTTTGGATTCTGTTTATATGAAATGTCCAGAATAGGCAAATCCATAGAGACAAAGCAGATTAGTGGTAGGGCTGGTGGAAGGGGCAGATGATGAGTGACTGCTAATAAGTCTAGGGTCTCTTTTTGGGTGATGAAGTGCTCTGAAATGTGTGTGGATAATTGCTCAACTTTGCAAATATATTTTAAAATGATGAATTATATAATTTGAAAATTTTTTTTATATTAAGTAAACTCTACAACCAATGTGGGGCTCGAACTCATGACCCTAAGATCAAGAGTTGCATGCCCTACTGACTGAGCCTGGCAGGTGCCCCTGAGTCATATATTTTAAAGGGGTAAATTTTACAGTATGTGAGTTATATGTAAAAAGCAAAACAAAACAAAAAATTGGTCTAATGAGAAGAATATTTAACAATTTAGTAAAGCAAAGCTGGAGAAGAGTAGTAGAATACACCACCCCCAAGTATGCCACCTTGGCATCAGGATTATTTTGAGTGGAAGGCAATTAAGAAAGAGATACAAGAAAAAATCTCTGCCCTCCTCTTATTTGTCTAAAAGCAAGATATAACTTTGCAGAGGTGCCCCCACTCCCCTCTCTACCAGGAAGGACAGAAGTTAATCACCAGAGAAAACTCCAGATGCTTATCAGCCTGGAGATGGCACCAGAAGAGCCTACATGAGCAAACCTTGTCTACCATTACTCCCCTCATATACATTCCTTCCCACAATTTACCTCCCGAGAAACTCCAAAGCCCTTTTCCTTTGTCTTGTCACTCATCTAAAAATGTATTGTTCTTTTATTAATATGCTATAATAAGCTCAAGTTCTAACCACTCCTTTGAGTTACTCATCACGGAGTGCTCCCTTGTGTACGTGTGATGCACTTTTTAATAAACTCGTTTGGCACGCCTGGGTGGCTCAGTCGTTAAGTGTCTGCCTTCGCCTCAGGTCATGATCCCGGGGTCCTGGGACCGAGCCCCACATCAGCTCCCTGCTCGGCGGGAAGCCTGCTTCTCCCTCTCCCACTCCGCTTGCTCGTGTTCCCTCTCTCGCTGTCTCTCTCTGTCAAATAAATAAAATCTTTAATAAACTTGTTTATTTTTCTCTTGGTAATCTGTCTTTGGTAGTCTAATTTATAGGGCTTCTGTCAGAGAATTTAAGGTGGCCGGAGGAAGGACATTGTTTTTCTTGTCCTATACTCCTTCAGAAATCCCCATGGTCTGGCTTTTTTCTGTCTCCGCTCCTGTCTCTTCCACCTTAGCTCCCATGGCCAGCCTTTGTGGATGTATTCAGTTGTTCGAGTTTAACGTAGCTCTTCCCTCTTCAGAGTCTAAGAGAAGGCTGAGGCATCACTGCATCCCGGAAGCCCTCTTGTCTTCTGCCTAAGGCAGGGCCACTGCCACCTTGTGTAGCACCCACCATCCTACATTCACCACCGTGGTCATTTCCTCAGATAAACTCTTCCTCAATAAACTCTAGGCTCCATGAAAGCAGGAATGGGTTGTTTTGTTCGATATTCTATCTCCTGCCGGCAGCACTGAAACAGAGGAGGCACTTACAAATCTACTGAGCAGAGAACACAGGGCCCAGACACAGAGAACACTGTGGATTTCAGAGAGCCCTGCTGCTCTGAAAGGGCTCCTTCCCTTGCAAGGTCCCAACTGACGTCAAGTTGCATTCTTTCAGCCCTTTCAAAGATATACCTTACGTGGGTCCATTTCACATAAGCCCTTTTATTAATTACTCAGATAATACATGTGTCTGAGGCATTGAGCAAGCTCCTAACTTGTTTCTGAGGTGAATTTTAAAACTTCTTGATCACAAGTTTGAGCAGTCTTTTATCATTTTATTTTCATCATAATAAAGGTGCTCTTTAATCCCCATCCCCTATTACCCCCCTCCTCCCACCCCTCCCCTCTGACAAGCATCAGGTTATTCTCTATAATCAAGAGTCTGTTTCTTGGTTTATCTCTCTTTCTCTCTTTTCTTTTGCTCATTTGTTTTATTTCTGAAATTCCACATGAGTGAAATCATATGGTATTTGTCCTTCTCTGATGGACTTATTTCACTTAGTAGTATACTCTCCAGCTCCATCCATGTCATTGCAAATGGCAAGATATCATTCTTTTTTATGGCTGAATAATATTCCATTGTGTATGTGTGTGTGTGTGTGTGTGTGTGTATACACACACACGCACACCCCACATCTTCTTTATCCGGTCATCTATTAATGGACACTTTGGCTACTATCATAGTTTGGCTATTGAAATAATGCTGCAATAAACATAGAGGTGCATGTATCCCTTTGAATTAGTGTTTTTGTATTGGGGGGGTAAATACCCACTAGTGCAATCACTGGATCATAGGGTAGTTCTATTTTTAATTTTTTGAGGAACCCCCATGCTGTTCTCCACAATGGCTGCACCAGTTTGCATTCCCACCAATAGTACAATCCTCACAACACTTGCCTCTGAGCAGTCATGGATTTTTTTTTAGGGTAGAACTGACCACAAGGCTGTGATCAGCAGGGAACTATATTAATATTTTCTCAAAGACAATCAGCTAGTTAATTCTGACACTTCCTGGACACAGAACAGCAACCAAACACAGTTGCTGTCCCTTATTTATTGAGCACCTACTATGGTCCAGGCACCTTACAAATATCATCTCCAATCATCCTCCCAAACTCTGCCAGGACATATTCTTATCCACATTGTATATATGAGAACAAAGAATCAGGAGATAAGTAGCTTGGCAAAGCCACAAACTAGTATTAAATTATTTTCTTTTACACGATGTAAGGAAAGGCAATTATCTAGAAAGCTTTTCAGTCACTGGAACTTTTTGATTTTCTAGGAACATTTCAAAATGTTTATAAGGAATTTGTAATTCAATAAAGAGAGGGAACAAGAAGACAGGGTATTTCTGTGTGTGAGACATGAAATCATATTCTGGTTCCATTTCCTCCTTTTTCCACTTCTAAAATTAAAAGAGCATAGGGTTTCCTAATACTAATGAAGTAATAATGAATAAAAGTAAATGACTTACACTCCACAGTTAAAGAGAAACCAAATTCATATTGCAATAAAAGAAACTAATCAGAGGACAGACTGTTTTACACAAGTAAACTAAAAATGGGATAAGAAGGATTTTGACAAACAGGTGAATCCTTAAAGGATTAATGGTAATGAGGGATGTGCCGCTGGCTGCCTAGCCCTCACCTGTTCAGAATACACAATCTTTCACCAAGCAAGAGAAACACCTACCATGTACCAGCTGGGTATTGGATCTCTGTATTGTTAAAGTTCTCAAGATATAAAAAAAAAAACAGACAGAATAGATCCCATGGAAGTTGAGGACTTGGGGACTGAGGCTGCAAGGCAGATGACTCAATTTGGATGAGGCATCTCTGCTTCGCTACTAATTGGCGGACGTGGCCCAGACTTCTGGCCCTAAATCTCGGAAGCTTCATCTGTAAATAAGGAGTTATGCTGGCCCTGCCCTGTCTTAAACTGGCCCAACTCTATTCAGTGAAAATACCTTCCTCATAGGCCCAAATAGGCTTGGGAAATTAGAGTAAGGCAAATATGACCTGAGAAATGGCTACAGTAGGAAAAAAAGAGAAGAATAAGGAGGCTCTTCCTCCCGACTCCCAGAAATGACCACGAGCCATGTGAATTCTCCAGATCACTAGAGGCCAACATTCTAGAGTTGGGGTGCTCTTCAGGCATCACCTAGTGCGGTCCCCTGGACCTCACAGGGCCAACCTGCCCCAAAGACAGCCAGGAACAGGCACTTCCCCGCCCCTCTGAAACTTTCTATTTGCCAGACCACAGCTCTGTTAATCAAGATGCCATAGGATGCGTGTAACTTGAACCAAACGTATTTTTAAGATTTTACTTATTTGAGGGCGCCTGGGTGACTCAGTGGGTTAAAGCCTCTGCTTTCGGCTCAGGTCATGATCTCAGCGTCCTCGGATCGAGGCCCGCGTCGGGCTCTCTGCTCAGCAGGGAGCCTGCTTCCTCTCCTTGTCTCTCTGCCTGCCTCTCTGCCTACTTGTAATCTCTCTGTGTCAAATAAATAAATAAAATCTTAAAAAAAAAAGATTTTACTTATTTGAGAGGGAGATAAAGAGAGAGGGCATGCAAGAGAGCACAAGCAGGTCGAGTGGCAGAGAGAGGAGGGAGAAGCAGGCTCCCCACTGAGCAGGGAGCTAGGCACAGGGCTGATCCCAAGATCCTGGAATCATGACCTAAGCTGAAGACAGACACTTAACCAACTGAGCCACCCAGGCNAAAAAAAAAAAAAAAAAATGGCGGGAACCAGGCCAGTTTATTAAATAGTGGTTGTTTTGGAAGGTGGGTTTACTACTTTTCCTATTTTCCTTTAAGTACTTCTGTGTACTTAACCTCTCTGTGCTTATTTCTCCATCTGTACGTGGTTAGGAAAATTATAGCACTTAAAACAGGGTCTGGCATGTATGTCACTGCTCAGTGAATGCCAGCGATCATTCCTCTCGAAATTTTCTACTAAGAACATGCATTATTTGTATTATGAAAAATACTCTTCAAAAGTTGTATTGTTTTTAACACCTTTTAACAGAAAAAAATTTACCTTTTCTGCATCAGTGTTCTCACTCCTTCCCCAAACCCATATTCCCAATGTGAAGTAGCAAGTTGCAAACTACTGTAGTAATTTGCGGAGATGTCTTTTTTATATATATATATCAGATTCCAAAACTTTATAAAGAGCTACTGGGCCAGCTCTGATCGAGGAAAGAATTTGTGGAGAGAAGGCATGGCCTTTCCTGGCGGCGAGTCGCTCCCACCGCACCCAGCACCGCCATCAGGGCGCGCGAGGGAAAATGGAGGCGCCCGGCTCTGCCCGCCGAGGCCGCGAGCTCTGCGCCTGCGCCGTGCGCGCCCGCTCGGCCCCACCTCGGCTCGCGAGGCCGTTGCGACCGTTGAGGGAGGGCGAGAGGAGGGGAAGGAGCGCCGCACGACGCCCCACCCGGCGCCCGAGCGCGCTGTTCCGGTGAGCCCGGCTCCGGCCCCGGTAGTCCGCTCCAGGCCGCTCCGGACCACGAGCCGCTCCGAGGACGCCGGCCCGCGCTCCGTGCTTTCCCTCCAGCCCTTTGTGTCCCGGCGCGCGTCGGAGGGAACGCGGGAACGCGCGCCGTGCCGTGCGCCTGCGCAAGGGGGCGGGGCGGCGCGCCCTGCCGGGAGTCGGGAGTGGGCGGTGCTCCTGGTCGCCCAGTCCCGCCCCGCCCCCAACCGCCATTTCGTGCTCGGGCGCGCGGGGCCTCCGCATGATGGACGCCCGGAAGCCGGGAACAACAAAGGCCCGAGTGCAAGGGCCGCTCGGCCTGCTGATCTTTCTGCTGCTTGTGGGGCGAAGATGGCGCCCAGACGCCGCAACTATGCTCGAGTGTGGGGAGAAATGGGTTTTGCTACCTCAGCCGAGGTCCGAGTGGCCCGCGAGCTGGCCCCAGGCGGGGGGAGGGGAGAGGTGGCATGCATGGCCTCGTATGTACACAACCCTGGGGTGTGCACCTTGCCGTGGGTGCACCATCTCGGGATAGTGCGCACGTCCCAATATGCCCAGGCTTGGGTTTGCACCCTCCGACATGCACGAACTGGTGGGTTTCCACGTGTCCTCTGGGTGCCTCGTCTCGAGGATGCTTCACCCGAGTATGCACACAATTGTGTTTGCTCCGACTGGCTGCCTACACAGGTCCGTGTATGTACGGACTCGGGTTTACATGACCCCGAGATGTGCACTGGTGCGCGGATTCATGAATCTGGTGTATGCAGCAACCTGTGTTTGCCCTGGGCTGTGTGCAGACCTACGAATGCAAGCTCGGCCTCCCGCAGTCTGGAGCACCCGTGAAAACTCACGTTTCTGGCCTGTTTTGGATTCTTTTGCCTTTGCTGAGTTTACATGCAAAGCATAACCACCTGCCTGCTACTCTATGCTATTCTTAACCTTTCCTCTATTCTGTTCCTCCCAGCTCTTTGGGCTCCTGCCGCGGCACCCATTTTGCAATGGGGTCACGCAGTGACAGGGACGGGCAGCCGGTGAGAGAAAGAAACAGACAAAGAAATGGGCAGTAAAGGGCAACAAGATGAAGCTGGGAAGGAGGCTCCTGCCTCGCAGGATTTAAAAAAGCTTCCTGGAAGGAGCCATGAACCAAGGCCAGGGTCTGGCTACAGAGGGAATCAGAGCTCAAGCCCCAGTTTCTAATCAGGCCTGAGAACTTTGTTCTAGGGGGCATTTAAACCGGAGATGCCACCAAATTCGTATTTGAGAGGATGAGGTTGAAGCAGAAGATGCAGGTGATAGGAGCGTGTGTGGGAAAGAGGCCTGCCTATTTGTGGGCACAGGGGACCGGAGAGTCGGGGAACAGTCTCAGCAGGGAAGTGGGCTCTCCAGGGAGGGAATGGGGTAGAAAAGCAGGATGGGCGACTGTGCTCTCCCCAGCTGTTTACACTTCCTGCTGTTTCCAGCTCTTCCGTGTTGAGCACTCTCCTCTCCCCAGGGGAGAGACACAGACTCAGGCCCCTGCTCTGACCTGGCTGGGTGCCTGGGTAAGCACCTATGTCAGTGGAGATGCAGGGAGATCCTGACTAGGGAATATTGCAGGCACAGAGTAAGTGCTCAGGAAACATGGGATGTTAGCATTTATGCTGGACTGACTTTAGACGTTCTCTCGTCCGGCGCTCCTTGTCCTGTTATCAGAGAACCACCTCCTATAGTTAGGAATATTTCTGGTGATGCTCGCTCTTCCTAGGTACATTTTAAAGGCATAAAAATACATCACCACTGGGTGGCTCAGTCGGTCAAGCATGTCTGCCTCCCGCTCAGGTCATGCTCTCAGACTGGTGGGATCGAGCCCCACATGAGGATCCCCGGGAGCCTGCTCCTCTCTCTCCCTTGCCCCCCCCCCGCCCCGCGCATGCTCTTTCTCTCTCTCAAATAAATCATAAATAAAATCGTAAAAAAAAATACATCCCCTCTAAGATATCTCTACATTCCCATTGAGAATTCCTCTACAACTACCCCATTATCTTTGTACCCCCATTTGAATGCGTTTCATGATGGAGAATGGGCCAGTTCATAGGACAGCCTTTTCAACGAAAGATGTAAAATTTACCTCTATGAGGACCCAAACTTTGCGATCGGAAATGAAGTTTTTTTTTACTCTGCCACCCAAAAGATACTTTCTGAGCATATGCTGTGTTAGGCTTGTGTTAAGGGTAGGCAGTGAAGGAGAGCAAAATATACTACCCCAAAATATGCCTCTTTAGCATACTGTTTATTTTAGGCTGGTTATTTTTCAGAAACGCCAGACACAGGTGAAGCTATGAAAACTGAGTAGAAGTTACCCTCTTGTAAGAGACATTTACATTTACGAGGGAAATCTCCATTTGTAAGGGTGTCTCCCCCACTGTTCTAGGAAGAGGAGGATGGCTCTAAATCTCTGGAGACTCTTATCAATGGAGAAGATAACAATGTAAATCTACACAATAAGCTTACGTTTGTTTACTGTGCTTTGCTGGTAACCTCCCCTAATTGGCCCGTACCCCCAGCATCTTTTGTCTTTCACTGAAAGTGGTATTTAAGGTGATGGCTTTGGCCATTTTGGAGACTGACTTACTCTTGTATGTTTTTGTTCTTTTTTGTCTTGTTCACCTGTCTTGTATCAATTTAATTATTACACCAGCCAAAGAACCTAGAAGGGAAGAAGGAAAAACTTCACCACCCCTGTAGCACCCAGATAGTTTCTGTGTCTTGGAGCTTACAGACCCAAATCGCAGGATATCAGGGTCCCAAAGCAAATAGCTTCTCCACACCTGATATGCTGAAAGTCTACGCAGTGTGGATTACAGCCTGCTGGGCTGTCCCTGTACATCCTGAATTAAAAGTCTTAGGGAGGGGATGCGTTGCTGGCTTTGTCGGTAGAGCGTGAGACTCTTGATCTCTGGGTTGTGGGTTTGAGCCCCATGTTGGGTGTAGAGATTACTTAAAAATAAGGGAGCTGTGGAGGCTCGGACTGGACGGGTGCACAACCACCCGCCCCCACAGGCAGTGACCTTGTCAAACCCAGCCCCTCTCCCACGTGTGTTCCACAGCTGTCAGAGTCCTGAGCAGGGTCCATAGTCCTTGCTCCCGGGGGTGGGGAGAGCCGAGCGCATGATCAGGGGCCCCAGGCACTTTGTTTAGTAAGAACCAGTAAGGACCTTCCACAGAAGAGGGCTGTGGGGACAGAGGATGCCCCCAGTTGCCTTTAGGGATGGGGGCCATCCTGCCCAGCCCTCTCGGCTGCCGCTTCCGGGCAGCCCTGCCTGCCTGGGAGGCGGGGCCTTGGGGATAAATGGCCGTTGTACAGTGTCACTCAGGCAAGGTTGACACACCACTGCTTTAATCCACCAGCAGGGCCGCAGGCTGGAACCTCCTAGGAAACCAAGCCTGAGATCTGATCTCGATCAAATCTGTGTAACCTAGAAGTGGGTGAGGTGGTCCCACCCCCTCTCCGGCTGGACAGGCAGGTTGTACTGGATCACCGCTCTGCATTTCACAC
Organism: Ailurus styani; assembly: GCA_002007465.1. NCBI lineage: Eukaryota > Metazoa > Chordata > Mammalia > Carnivora > Ailuridae > Ailurus > Ailurus styani. Next base: position 2,687,051 of record LNAC01000115.1, read on the forward strand.
TTTTCCCAAAGCCAAGGATCTGGGTGATACCCTTCTCCCTCCATGGCCCTTTCTTGGGGAATGCTCCAGACTCCAGCTCAGCCCCCGAGCCGAGGGCCAGAACTGCCCCCTCGGAACGCGTGCTGGGCGTGGAGTCCGTGCCCAGGAAACACCTGCTGGGGAATTTCTCTAGCTCCCAAGAGTAAACCACAGAGACCTAGAAGGCGCCACCCTTGGGCGTCTTCTTACCTCCAAGGGTCCCGTTACAGAGAGGAGGGGTCCCTGGAGAAATGAGACCGTTTGCAGAATAAATGCCGCCTTGTGCCTGCCGACTTCCTGCAGACGTCTGTGGGCTTGTTGGGGACGGGGCCTGTGTAAATAATTTAATGGGAAGCTCCAGAAGGGAGGCAGTGCTCCTGAGCCTGACCTTGCCCACCAGCAGGCCGGTTATAAAGTGTTTCTCCTCCAAGGAGTGACTGGGAGTCAGGACGCCTCGGTCACCATGCAGAGGAATAAGCCATTGCTCCGGACTCGGGGAGAGGGACAGCTGGCCCGAGTGTGCCAGCTTCGGAAGGCCGGGAGGGACCGTCCTCCGACCCCCGCCCGGGTCACGGACTCCAGGCTCTGAGATGCAAAGTGCAAAGCCAGCGTCCCGGCGGCCCCAGACTGTCCCGTCCGTCCCCGGTCTCCCCCCCCCCC
>LNAC01000115.1:2700882-2715443 GCA_002007465.1 Ailurus styani
CGTGTGCAGGGCCCGCCCCGCCCGGCGCAAGCCTGCGGGTGGCCTTGCACGCTCGTGTGCCCGCAGCCGCCCCGGGGACCCCAGGGGGCCTGACCCAAGCCCCCGTAAAGCTCTTTGGAGAGGCTGAACTTTGGCCCTGGGGCGGGGGGGGGGGCACGAGTGAGCCCCGGGATCTGGGCGGTGGGCCGGCGCGGGCTGCACCTTTCCTTACACCCTCTCGCGCTTCCCTGCTTGCTGCCTCAGATACATCCACCTGATGCACTCGAAATCTTCTTTCCAGACTTATCTTGGGGGTTGCTTTCTCTTTGGCGCCCTGGGGAGTCGCAGGTGCCTCTGGTATCCCCCACTCACCCAGCACGTGGTCCCCTCTGGTCTGGGTTTCTGGCATCCGAGGGACCCAGACTCAGTAACCCCGACGCCTGGCAGAGCGTGGTGCTCCGCTCACGTGCACTGGAGGGACAGAACACGCTGTTGTCCCAAATACTTCCACGGTCACACACCACCTTCAGGCTTCTTGGTTCCACTTGAGATTGAGGCTTGTCATTTGGGGCCTGTTATAAGGACTAAAACAGCTAAAATCTTTGAAGAACAGAGTGACTGCCTGGTAAGGAGCCACCACACCCATCAGGCAGCTGGCAGCCCCTGCCATACATGGACTTGCCCTCTCAGAGCCCCTGCCACTTACAAGTTCCCAAATCAGGTGGACACTTCTCCCCTACCTCCCTGACACAGTGCTCTCCCTGGATCTCTGAGCCTTTTGTTCAGAACTCCATCCTCGATTCCCTTCTCCCCTTATTCCATCTTCTTTTTTTTTTTTTAAAGATTTTATTTATTTTACAGCGGGAGAGAGATCACAAGGAGGCAGAGAGGCAGGCAGAGAGAGAGGGGGAAGCAGGCTCCCTGTCGAGCAGAGAGCCCAATGCAGGACTCGATCCCGGGACCCTGAGATCATGACCTGAGCCGAAAGCAGAGGCTTTAACCCACTGAGCCACCCAGGTGCCCCCCTTATTCCATCTTCTGTGAGATTCTCCACCCCTGCACCTCCTCCTGCCCTGGGGTGGAGGAGACTACAAACAGACTCTACAAACAGGGTCTGCAAACACCTGCCAAGGAGACTCCCCAGAGACTTCCATCTGGGTATCCTTCAAGGTCTGGGAACCCTGCTGCCCAAGGCCAGTGCCTTGGCCCACACCCTTCTACTTTTGCCTGTTCTCCTAATCAGCCTCCTTGTTCTCTGCCTCCACAGTCTACAGGCCTTGCTGCTTGCAAAGTTCCTTCTCCCATTGTCCTCAGCATCTAGTCCCAACTCCTGGTTATAACCGAAAGAGCCCTGCCATCTGGCCCTGTCTGCCTGCCTGTCTCAGACCCAGGCACACAGAATTACCTCAGTTGAAGCTCATGACACAGTTTAGAAGGTTGGGAGTGGGTCTGTATTCCCATGGTGCCAGGCAGTAGGATGATCAGGGGAACAGCTAAGGCTGGGGGGTGAACTGGCTCAGCAAACAGGCTCTGCAAACAGACGCTACAAACAGGCTCTGCAAACAGGCACACCTGGGTCTTGGCTCTGCCCTTGCCCACTGTGTGACTTTGCTCTGTTTCTTATTCTCATTGGTTCTCGTGTCATGTCCCAGATGGGTTTAATATTGTGTCTTTGAGAGGCTAGAGGAGAACTTAGGACCCAGAGCCAAGACTGGCTAGGGGCTGCCTCCCCTCTCAGGTACTCCCCAGAGCCTCAGCATCTAGATCACCTGGAAGGAAAGGCAGGGCCTGAGATGGAAAAGCCATTTGGGAGGCAATGGGGAGGAGGGAAGGGGCAGGGGGGAGGGGAGGCCGACAAAAGAGACCAGCTGCTGTTTGCACACAAACCCCAAGTTGATAATGAGTGGAGGGGAGGGGGGCGGGGCGGGGAAATGTCTTGGCAGGAGCCTCTGCCAGCTGAAGAGTCTGCCCAGAATCATGGTGCCCCTCCCTCCACAGCCCCCCCCCCCGACTCTGGGCCTTCACCACTCACATCCAGCTGTACATCTGCTCCTTGGACTGCAGCAGGGGAGGGCAGGAAGGACCCGGTTTGGGTGATCTGGCCCCTTCAGCCCAAGGCTCCAATCCTCTCCCTCAGGCCACACACATCCTGAGAGCAGCCCCAGGGAAGCCCACAGGAAGGGCCCAAGCCTAATGGAGCCCAAGGGCGTCCGAGGACTTGGAGCAGGCCCAGACTCCCCGTTTCCGAGCGCCAGTCACAATGAAGGCCTTTGGAGAGCCCTGAGCACCTGGAACTCAGGAGAAGAGAGGAGGCTCCCACGTGTGCTGCCCGGAAGAGTCTTCTACCCCTGGGGCCTACCCTCCAGGGGGAGGGGTGGGGGTGGAGGTGGTGCGGGGGCTCCCGTCAGCCCCTTGGCCTCCAGGAAAGCCAGGAAGGCCCCTGGGTGGCCCATCAGACAGGATGCTGATCAATAAGGAAGACCAGCCAGGACCCTGGGTGTCAGGAGTGGGGACCCTCAGCTCCCTTTGGTCACCCACGCCTGCACAGTTGTGGAAGAGCTTCCTCCCCTGTGGCCCCAGGGCCCTGTTCTGTCTATGCCCACCCCCCACCCCACCCCCAGGGTCGCGCTGGCCTGGTGGCATCTTCCCTGGGCAAAGAGTCGCCCATGCCCACGCCCGCTCCTGCCTTGTGGCCTGTGGGTGCAGTGACAGGAGCCCGGAGCGTGTGCTCCCGCCGCTGCTGTGTGCTAGCCTAGCAACCGCTCCCAGGGGCAGGCAGAGGCAGCACCGGGAGGGGATGGCAGCTCTCTTGCGCTCCCCCCTCCCTGGCCTGCTGCCTCCTCTTTTCCCTCGATGTTCCAGCTCCCCGCCAACACCTGCTCCTGGAGAAGGTCAGCTTTCCGCAACAGCACCTCTCTGGCCTGGGGCTTCTGGGAGCCAGTGCCTAGGTGGCCCGGGGCAGAGCTTTACAGGGAGCTGCGGGGAGGAAACCTTCACAGGCCTGGGGCCAGAGCATGGTGGTGGCCCGGAGGACTGCCCTTCGCTAACTTCTCAGCAGCTCACCTCACCCTCTCTCGAGGCCAGAATGGGATTGTGTGGCGTGGGAGGGAAGAGAGGGTAGGCCAAGGAGGCAGGAGAGCTGGGCGAAGGCTTGGAGACCAGAAGGACAGGGGCACAGGAGGTTCACAATGAGGAGGAGTTGTGGGGCCGGGTGACGGAGGGGCCTTGAACGCCAAGGCGACAGGAGTCTTATCTGGAATCTGTCGGAGCCACAGAAGATGCTGGGCAAGGGACAAGGTGGACGGGGCAGCGGAGAGCCCTCGGCCACACACCCGTGAGCTGTCGCCGGGTATGTTTGGAGGCCAGGCAGCAGTGGGCCCGCAGCACGGAAAACACCAGGGGGGCTGGGGTCAGACAGGTCAGGGTTCCAGTCCTAATCTGAAGCCTCTCTGGGCCTCAGCTCCCTCAGCTGTCATTTGGGGCACGAGACCTCCCTGTGGGTCGGTTGGGAGAGCAGGACGATGGGGTGCATGCAGGAACTCTCCGGAAAATGCACTATGGTCACTAGTGGTTGGAAGGGGGGCTCGGGCTCCTGCAACAGAGGCGGCCTCCACGTGGTCACAGGAGCTCACAGGTGCTCACGTCCCTTCCCGGGCCTGTGGGGGGAGCAGCAGTGTAGACAGTGAGAATGGTGGTGGGATCCAGAGGCAGGCCCTGCGCAGCGATGGCTATGTGGCCAAAGTCTGGAAGCCTCGGATGTGTCCCCGAGCCCGAGCTCAGCCTGAGCGGGCCTGTGGGTCGGTAAGAACTAGGGCTGCTGGAGGGCGGTGACCTGCAGCCACACACCACTTGGAGGGTCTTCAGGGCTCCTGTCCAAGGCCTGGAGACCTCGGAGGAAAAGGCAGTGTGGAGCCAAGGAGCCAGCACCCCACAAGGTTCTAGACGGTGAAGGAGGCTTGCCATAAAAGGCCACTGAGGTTTAGAAAAAGTAAAGCGGCGCTTCTCCCGTAGGCAGGCGTGTGTGCCCATTGTGTCAAGTCCAAACGAGTGTGCGTTCTCACTTGATCTCACCAGGAGCGGACCAGCCTCGGCAGGGGCCTTCTGCAGCCCCGGGCCCTCAGGATGGAGAATGCCCACTTAAGACCCTGAGGCCAGGGCCCAGGAGGCCGGCCTGGTGCCACCCTGAGAGGGGACCGGGCTGGCTGGGGCCCAAGGCCTTACCCAGCCTACCCTCCCGGGCCCAGGCCACAGAGGAGGCATTGATGGCAAAAAGAGGCGCCCAGAGGCCACTGCAGCTGGCGCGGCGTGGGCATCGCTGGGCCTTGCAGGGGGAGCGGCATGACCTCTGCAGCTCCCAGGCCTCCACAGGGCACAGCGTCCGAGCAGTGCGGTACATGTAGGTACTCTGTACATCCCTGTCCGGAGAAACTTCTGGGCAGCCACAGATCTGACCCGGTGCCTGCGCGCCCCCTAGAAGGAAAACCCACGGGCCTTCCTTCCCAGGTGGGGGCAGGAGGCAGAGGGCTCCCCCTCCACTCTCAAGCCCCACAGTATCTCTGCCCTGGACAGACTTCTTCAGGGACACCTTCCACCCCCACCCGCCGACACACACAGCTGGGGGAATCGGGGCACCTGGGCCTGGCCCCTTCTCTGGCCCGGCTTTTCCCCACTGGACCCCCAGTGAACCTTTTCTCTGTCTGGTGTGCCCTCACTTCACCCTCCGATTCTCTGCTCTCTGTGCCCCGAAGCCTCTGCTCCCGCTTGCCTCCTCCATGGAGCATTCCGGGATTGCTCCAGGCCGAGTTAGACCCTCACGGGCCTAAACCTCTGCGGTGCTTGTCATCTTATTTATCAGGCTAGAGTACAACTGTTCACATGCAAATCCCCTTAGGGATGGAACTCGGCTCAAGATCTTCCTCTCTTTCTCCTCTTAGGCACGGCATAAACATCAGAGTGGCCAGTGGCCAGCTCTGCCCCTCCCCACCTTCTACCGATGCCCGCGTGAGCGGTTCGCCCCAGGGACCACCTGACTTGGGTGTTTTCAGCCAAACGGACGCAGGCCCCAAAACGGCTGCCGGCAAAGCCCGGCTCCATTCACACCCCACACACCCGGGGCGCAGGCGGACATGCGTGTTTACACACACACGTGCACACAGACACATGCACACTCAGGCCCAGACTCAGACATGCACGTCTGATGAGCACACGTACCAACAGACACTTTGATAGGCACGCACACAGACGCGGATATGCACACGCATACGTGCCACACCCAGACACCCACAGCCACACTCACAGCCACGTACAGACTTTCGCACCCGCAGGTAGCACACTCAGCCAGGCCTCGGGTTCAGAACGAGCTGCAGATCCCCAAGGCTATGGCCACCTCCTTCCTCCTGGAGCCACCAGGCCAGCAGAGGGCGCCCGAGGCCCCTTCCCTCCGGGCCCAGCCGAGGGAGGGGGGAGCATGTGGTCACCACGCTCCCTCCCAAGCCAGGTCCCCTTTGTTCCCCAGCCTCGGAGGAGGCCACTGCCGCTGGGGACCGCTTCGCCACACCACGAGAAGGGAGAGCTAGCCCATCATCCAGGCCCGGCAGGCAAGACCATGTGGCTCCACGGGGGCCCTCAGCCCTTCCCCTCTCCTCACTATCTGTCCAAGAGACTTGTTAACACATTGTCTCCTGGGAGGGGGACCCTGACCACTGAAACGGAGACTAAGACCCCAAAAGCAAGGCCTTCACTCCATCCCTTCACCAGTGCTCAGCTCTTCTGGCCCCAACGAGCACACTGGGGAGGCCTTTGATTCTGGAAGGACAGAAGCCTGAGGTCTTCCCAACCCCCAACCCTGAAACCAAGAGTCCTGAGCTGTGCGAAGCGGAGGTTACACCTGGGAGTCACTGAAGACCTCCCTCTGCTGCGTACAAGTTACAGGCCTTAGGCCAGGGATCTGTGCCTCAGTTTTCACATCTGTAAAATGGGCATCCTTAACAGTCACTGCCTTGCCGGTGTATGCAAGAGCAGACAAGGTAGCATATGCATACCCGTGGTTTGAGGCTGGGCACCTGGTGCGTGGAAGCTGAGTGCTATTCCTGTTGTGATTACTGTGTGCTGAGCCCTTTCCTGGCTGAGCCTTTGAGACAGCGTTTGGACCCCAGGTGAGAGCCATGCACTAGGTGCTCACTAAACCCTGAAGCATGAAGGGTTTAGGTAGGGGTCAGCCTGGGAATGCCACACCTACATCATCAGCAAACAGTGTGCGTCAGGGAGAGCCTGGCAAGACGCCAGGCCTTGTTTTCCAAGTGGTTTGTTTCCCGGGGACTTGAATGTCTATTCCTGGTGGGGCCAAGCTCGCAACCTGGCCTTGTGCCTTGGCTGAACGAGGTTCCTCTTCCTCCTTTTCCCAGGACAGGGGGACTAGGCTGGCCCTCCCTGTCCATGCCCTCCAACCTGATTCTTAGTCGTTACCATCATTAGGGTCTTTGGAGCTCAGGAGGGGGCGTCTGTGCCTCCTCTTCGCCCCCCAGACTCAGGCTGGTCCAGGATGGGGGTCTCGCCATCGCTAGGAGCATTGCTGCCCCTTCCGAAGGCTGGTGGGGAGCCCTGGGCACCCCTGCGTCAGGGGTAGCTTCTCCTGTCCCCTGCGGCCCGGGCCCCGGCTTAGTGGTCAGCCGTACATGGGGCTCGGCAGGGCCCAGGCAGGCTGCTCTTGTCATTAGCGGCCCGGCCTCACTCCAAGTGAATTAGCTAGTCCTCCGGGAGCGAGTGCTGAGGCCTGCAGGCTCCTGGCACTGGCCATGATTCATTCACCACAGCCTCATCCCCCCCCCCCAGAGGCCAGCGGTGTCCCTGCCCCCAGACCACTGGCCTGGCTGGCGGCCGGGGAGCGGGAGGCTGGTGCCCAGAGCGGCTCTGGCCGCCCGTCCATCCGCCCCTATCATGCTATTCATCGGGCTGTTCCCAGCTCCCTCGGGTCACGCTTGCCTCCATCCGCCCACCCCTCCCTCACACCGGCCTGGTGGCCCTGGACCAGTGCCCAGCCCTGCTTCCGCCAACCTGGCCGCCCTGCCAGGCTCGGTCTCCCGTTCCCTTCCTCCCCTGGGCCCCTTGAGTGACCCAAGGGAGGCTCCCTCATCCTCTTTCCGTCTCCCTCTCTGCCTTCCTGCCCCCCTCAACTGAAGCCATGGGATTCACTTAACCAGTCTTGATGAAAAACAGAGGCTCTGTCCATGCATAAGAAGTTCCCAGTGACCGCCTGGGGCTGGGCCCTGCCAGCCTCAGGCTGGGTCTTGGCTTTAGGACTAACCTGGATGAGGAAGGCACCACTTCGGTCTCTGCCACCAAAGCCCCGAGGAGCCCCCACACACACCCCTTGATGTCACTCCACCCCTCGTTCTCATTTACTCAGCAGGAGATAGACGTTCAGAAACAGGTGTTGATGAATGAATGAATGAATGAGTGAGTGAATGCCCTTCCCCACAGCAAATAGTGACTTCTCTTCATCAGCGTGTGTGATTCACATCTTTCTCTGGCTTGAACGCTGTCCTCTTGCCCCTACAGAGTGGAAAGCACCTCTGTTTCGTGGCTAGAAGGCATGAATTCCAGCGCTGGCCTATCGTCTCTGAGTTGTGCGTTGGAATCTCTGAGCCGACAAGTCCTCATGGTCACGTTAGGCCAACCCTCCCCAAACCCCACCCCCAGGCTGGCTTTGAGCGTTAAAGGCGTTTTATCTTGTGCAAGGAAAACAGGGCACAGAGATACCACCCAGATGGCAGCCGCGAGAAGACTCCGCTCAAAGTGCTCTTCCTGGGGGGCCTCACTGGCACAGATGTGTGCCATTTGCCCTGTATTGTTCTGTAATCCTTGATGGTTGCTCTGTAATTGCTCTCACATGGTTTCATCATAATAAATAGTGTCTGCAGAGCAGTTCACGATTTACAAACTGTGACTTGTTCCTCATCCCCCTCCTACCGTCACAAAAAGAAACTTAGAGGCTCAGAGAAGTTCATCGATTTCTCTAAGAGCACACAGGAAGGAGGGGGGAGGCGGAGCTCAGCTCTCTCCAGCCTGTAGAGCCCGCTGGTCCCTCGCCCCCTGCGTCCCAGTTCCAGGCAGTTGGGCGGGGAGGGTTGGCTGGGGGAGGCCCGGGGTAGGAGCTCGCCAGGAGGCAGAGAGTTCCCCAGGGTCTCATGGCTGGTGGGGGAGGCAGGCACTTCCGAGGCAGGCTGGGCACATGGGTGTCGGCACAGGCTTGTGTGATGGTCTGTGCCTGCCGGTGTTCACTCTGAGACAAGGTGATCCCCGAAGGGGGCCTTTTGGAGACATCAGGCTCCCAGGGTGGGATTTAGGACTAGGTTATTTCCATACTATCTGTTTTTATTTTATTTTTTAATTTTATTTTATTTTTATATAGGGTTATTTTTAATATATAAAATATATATATGTTCTATATCTATATATGGCTGAGCCAGCATGGTGCCCCCTCCCCTTCCGTTTTTAGGCTTAGGTGACTCAGAAACTTCCAGAAGAAGATGAGTCCAAATGTAGTGCCTCCACTGGAACTGAAGTTCCATTATCACCCAGATCAGCTACATTATTAGCTATCTGTTTGATTTGCTTATTTTGTTTGGTCAGAACACTGAGACGAGAGGGAGGACACCGTCCTGCCCCAGAGGGGTGGTGAGGAGAGGATCCGCCACAGAGGGTCCGCTCCGCAGCTCTGCCCAGGACAGTAGATGGGGCCCCGGGGGGCCGTCAGCAGGGAAGCTCTGGGTCCATCTGGAGCAGCGCTGAGCAGCACCTTTGCAGTTTTTTTTAGATTTTTTTAAAGATTTTATTTATTTGACAGAGAGAAAGAGAGATCACAAGTAGGCTGAGAGGTAGGCAGAGAGAGAGGGGGAAGCAGGCTCCTCGCTGAGCAGGGAGCCCGATGCGGGCCTCAATTCAGGACCCTGAGGTCATGACCTGGGCCGAAGGCAGAGGCTTAGCCCACTGAGCCACCCAGACACCCCCTTTTTTTAGATTTTTATTTATTCATTTGAGAGAGAGAGAGAGAGGGAGCACTCAAGCGCGTGAGTAGGGGGAGGGGCAGAGGGAGAAGCAGGCTCCCCTGTGAGCAGGGAGCCAAACACCAGACTGGATCCCAGGACCCTGGGATCATGACCTGAGCCAAAGACAGACGCTTAACAGACTGCACCACCCAGGCGTCCCTGCTCATCATGTTTGAAGTTCCAGCTCAGAGGATGCTTCCTCCGGGAAGCCCTCAGTAACTGCTCAGGCAGAGGTCATCCGCTCTCTTCTCCTGTTCCCCCTGCTCTGGCCCTTGGACCCTCCTGACTGTGCCTGCCCTACTGGTTGGTGATCAGGGCAGGGAGCCTGTGTGTGTGTGTGTGTGTGTGTGTGTGTGTGTGTGTGTGTGTGTGTCTGTCTGTCCGTGCGTGTGTCTGCTTTGGGAAGGTTAGGAAGGTTAGAAAAATACAGGAAGGTACAAAGGAGAATGAAGCAAACGCCCATGCACCTGCAGGGACTGGCTTGGTGCCCCAGCCCCTCGAGGGTAAGGAGGCTTCCACCACCGCCGCCCAGCCGGGCACACGCCCAGGTCTGCACGTGCACGAACACACACGTGTGGCCCGCGCTCGCGAGACACGTCGCCCGACACGGATATGGGATATGTGTTCATGGTGTGCTTACAACGCACGTGCACACCTGTGGTCTGGGAAGGGGCCTGTCCCGGGGGAGAGCGAGGCTGGGCCAAGGCCGGGTGTGGCCCGGGGCTGCCGCGTGCCCGGCGGCCGAGGGCGTCCAGGCCAGCTGCCGCTCCCACTCCGCGCTCTGTCTCCATGCGCCAGGCCAGCCCCCTGGTCTACCCAGAGCCCACGCGGGAGGCGGCAGGCTTGGGGCTTCCTGGCCCCGTTTCCGGGGTTTCAGCCTGCAGCGCTGGGCTCTTTCCCAGCCTTTCCTGCTGAGCCCTCTGCCAGATCGGTGCCCTGACCTCTGGCTGCAAGGAGGCAGCAGGCGCTCCCGTCTCCCGGTGACTTACACACGGGCGTGGCCGCCGTGAGCGGGTGGAGACTGAGGTCCCCCCAAGGAGGGGGACCCGAGGGCAGGGATTGGTCCCTCTGGGGCAGAGCTGGGTGACCTGAGAGCTGGCACTGCCAACCACACCGCCGCAGCTTCTCGAAAGGCGTCAGCCCGCAGCTTTGCGCACTGGGAAGGGACATCGAAGTCAAGTAATAACAATCAAAGTGATCAATCTGGGCTAAGGCGTGGGTTGCTCTGTCATGGGGATGGGAGCAAAATAACTGGAAAAGCTCAAGTGCCTCCGAATTGTGCAGAGTGGTTCAGCTTTCTCCATCTTTTTTTTTTTTAAGATTTTATTTATTTATTTGACGGAGAGAGATCACAAGTAGGCAGAAGGCAGGCAGAGAGAGAGGAGGAAGCAAGCTCCCCACTGAGCAGAGAGCCCGATGCGGGGCTCGATCCCAGGACCCTGAGACCATGACCTGAGCTGAAGGCAGAGGCTTTAACCCGCGGAGCCACCCAGGCGCCCCAGCTTTCTCCATCTTGACCCCAACTCAGCCCCCAGCCCATGTTGGCCCATCGGAGCTTCAGGCGCTTGCAGGACTCAGAGGCTCTAAGCCTCGGAGGGCAGCTGGGGTTGAAAAGAGGGTCCTTTCTGCATTTTACTGGGGATTTGTGAGCCCCTTGGGGTCTTGGGCTTTCCCCAGGGGTCTATTCAGGAAGTGAGGGGGTGCTGGGCTGGGCGGTCGCTCTTCCCAGCCCACCTTTGGATTCTCTGAGGGACCAGCCCGGGCCCAGACGTGGACTGTCCAGGTTGACGGTCCCAGGAAATGGGCAGGGGGGCTGTGTTCTGAGGCTCCGTTCTGGGAGTATGTGGGGCCACACCTCCTTCGGGCTGAGAAGCATAGCAGTGCTCAAGGGACACATTCCCGTCCGTGACGAGAGAGCCAAATCTGAATTATTTGTGTAAATGCCGCGAAGGGGGTCACGGAGAGGCTGGCTTTTCACTCATCCTTAAATAACGTGATGAACTTTACCATCTCTTGGAAAGTCCCCCCAAAGGACAAGAGATGGTAACAGGAAACAGAAGGAGGGGTGGAAGTGAAGAGTCAGGGAGGGGCAGAATCACCGAGCCACATCGGGGTAGGGATGCGGGAAGGACTGGGAAGGAGCCAGGGCAGGGGCGAGGGGAGGCCGGTACTGGGGAGCTGGGGCAGACCTGGACAACCCGTCTCTACCCCATCAGAAACCTCCGGGAGCCTCCTTTTCTTCCTCTGTAAAATGGGGGCCTCCCTGGATGGGGGGCGAGGCCTACATGGCATAACCTGTGAGAAAGTGCTTTAGGTAGAAAGGGTTCCAGCTGTTTAATTATCACTTTAATGAATTTAGGCCTGAGTTCTAAAGTTTATTGAAATACATAAAGACCAATAGAAAAAGAATCACTGAAGAAGTTAGGCTAAGGGGAAAGAGGGTAGCAAATAGGAGGAAGCCAGAGGTAGGGTTACTTCTATCAACGTCAGGGAATGTTCTGGAACTCCGAAGTGCGCTCGAGTTGGGTGCTGAGCTTTCTGCAGCCCAGATAGAGAGGGAAATGTGATTCGGTACAAGACAAGGAGGGCATGTAATGATAGAATGAAACACACTATTCAAGAGAAGTCTTAGGACGTTGTTACTGATTCCCATTCTACAGGTGAGAAAACTGAGAATTGTTGACCCACACCAAGCCACGGAGGATGGTGGGAGCCCTGATCCGCTGGGCTCTTATCCACCCCCCAAGGGGATAGGAAGGGGAGACCCGGAGTTTGCGCTCCTAACCATCAGGCCACACTGTCCTGCTGAGGCCAGAGAGGAGTCTGTCCTGGGAGTCGCTGTACAAGAACATTGTGCAGTGTCATAGTTCCAGAGCCCAGATCAGGCCATGGGGGACAGTAGCCTGGAGAAATGTTTGAGACAGATGTTACCAGTTGTCAGCTGATGCCATGAAGAAACTCAATGGAACATCCCAGGCACATTTCGTTTAGAGCAGGCTGATTTTCTGGTGAGCCCTTGGTGGCAAACAGTTACAAAATGCCCCGCCCCCACCAGATCTCCAGGTCACCCCGGAAAAAATCTTGCCCCAAGACCAGAAATCACCAATCTGGGGAGGACTTCTCTGAAATTCCTACAACTTGAGAGGCACCAGCTCGGGGATGAGAGGAGGCTCAGTCGGTGAAAATAACCTGCTTAGTGATCAAGAGAGGAAACCCCAAGATCCTGTCCCTGACCTCGGAGGAGGAGGGTTGGGCAAAGGCTGATGGCAGGAGGCATGCTGAGGACCAGCGACTTTTCCCTCCCGGAGCTGCGGGGCTGCACTTGCCCGTAGAGCTCTGGAGCCCGGCCTGGTTCCAGATCCCAGCTCTGCCACTTCGTTGGGGCCGCCCCCTGCCTGCTTCGTGCCTCAGTTTCCCCTTTCCTAAGGTGGGGATAACTGCAAGCCCCACAGGATCGACCAAGTTAACACGTCTAGAACTCAGAACACTATCAGGCCCAGAGTTTGTTCCGAGAAGCAGGAGCTGCCCTAATCACGGGGCTCTCCTCTCGCACCTCTGATGTGCTGGGGCTGTGACTAGGGTCGCTTGTGGTGCCCCCCGATGGGGCAGGGCCGTGGGGTTCCAGCCGTGTAGCGCAGTGGAAGGGCACACTTGCAATGCCTCTGTTCAGTGGGGGCAAGCTGGCTTTCCGAAGGAACCCCCTTCCCGGTGCCCCTCCTGCCACACTTTCTCCTTCATGCATTCGCCTGGCTGGATTCCACGTTGGAGCTGCCAAGACTCTCACTCCTGCTCTCGGCCTCACATCTTATCCTAACTTCAGGCTCCTGCCAAGCCCCACTTGCCCCAGGACGTACCCCCTGACCGCGCTGGTGTGCCCTGATCTCCTGAGTTTGCAGAGCCGGTGTCAGCCAGGACCCCAGTCGTTCAAGGAGAGGGAGGGTGGGTGGGTGGCACGGAGCCCTGGCAGCCAGGGCCGAGGGGGCTCTGTTCCTGGCCAGGGGCCACTCTGCTGGCAAACCAGCCTCCCGTTCTGGGTCTCAGGGCCTCCATCTGTAGCATGAGGCTCTTTTCCATCCCCCTCCATCTGCGGGGGGTGCTTGCCATAAATGCTTGAAGTGTGTTCAATTTTTCTCTTCTCCTCTGGCACGGAGCAGGTGTCAGCATCCTGGGACGAGGGCTCAGTGGAATGCTCGGCCCGATTCCGTTTGATTCAGAGCAAGTGAACGGTCATTTTTTTTTTTAACTGATTTTTGCTCGATCAGTTGATTGCTTTTTTTTTTTTAAATTTTTATTTATTTGACAGAGAGAGACGGAACACAAGCAGAGGGAGTGGGAGAGGGAGAAGCAGGCTTCCCGCCGAGCAGGTAGCCTGATGCGGGGCTCGATCCCAGGGTCCTGCTACCATGACCTGAGCCACCCAGGCGCTCCAGAACGGTCATTTCTTGAGCAAGTATAGCCAGATACGTAAGGCACAGGCCACGCTGAGTGGGAGCCCAACGAGACTGCCCTGCCACCGCCAGCTTATAGCACGTGCGGGGAGGTGGGCACTTATGTGACTGGCTAGGTCCTGAGGTCCCCTCTCATTTTAGCCCAGATCATGGGAACAGGGTGGGGACGGTAAAAGGACTGACTTAGAATGAGTGTCAGTCAAGCCGAGGAGCCGATCCCTGTGATCCTTGCACGGCGTGGAGAACCCGCACTATGGCTAGACTAGGCCGTCCGTTGGGCTGAGAGCTCTGAGAACCCAGAAACTGGGGTTCTCGCTTAAGGATGCTTCTTAATGCTTGTCGCTCCCCGCTTTGAGAGCTGCTTCATTTCATGTACGCTCACTTTTTAACATTAATCATTAATTTCTAATTTCCCTCTTATCTATTTCTGCAGGTATTCAGAACACATTTTACTTTCTATCAGGAATGGCCTTGAATCCAAACTCAGCCTTTATAGTAGTGGTGACTTCTGAAGAACATTCTGGAATATGTTTTATCATCCTGAAAATCTCGATGGAGGCAGGCCTCCAATAGATCACATACAGGCCCAAGACTGATTATCACCAAGGTAAGAGATACTCTGGGGGTCTCGAAACCACGCGTTGGCCAAGGACTTTGCAGCTCAGAGTGCTGTGGCCCTGCGGACAGCCCAGCAGCAGGACGGGCGGCCCTGCTGTTTCTCCCTGGGAGCTGCGCCACATTCTCTCTGTCTAGCAAGGGGGGAGACTGAGACCCTGCCAGGAGCCCAGGGTGTCTGGCTCACGATCCTGAGGTGACACTCTGAAAGTGACTCCGTGGCAAGGGATGGCATAACCTAGTGAAAGCTGCTCAGAGTCCGTGAATGGTCATCACCGCGCAAGCAAGGCCCAGCCCCGCTGCGGCAGTCGAGAACATGCTGCAGCTGGGGAGAGCGCTGGGGTGGCTCCAGGTGTGTGAACTTTTTCCTCTCAGGCTCCTTCCCCTGCTCCCTCCCCTGCTCCCTCCCCTGCTCCCTCCCCTCCTCCCTCCTCTTCCCCCTTCCCCCTCCTCTCTCTTCCCCCTCCCCTCC